>CAUYSK010112428.1:0-68767 GCA_963575035.1 Avahi laniger
ATCATAATGCTGCTGCTTTTCTCTTTTCTTAGATCTAAGTTTGCTTACAAATCTGGGAGCTCCTATGTTAGGTCATAAACATTTAGGATTGTTATGTCTTCTTGTTGAATTGCTTCCTTTACCATTATATAATGATCATCTTTGTCTTTCTGTACTATTATTGATTTAAAGTCAATTTTACCTGATTTGAAAATGGCTACACCTGCTTTCTTTTGATTTCCATTTGTATGGAATATTCTTTTTTTCTATCCCTTCACGTTGAGTCTCTATGAGTCCTGTGGGTTATATGTGTTTTCTGGAGACAGCAGATACTTGGCTTATATTTTTTTTATTCATTCAGCCAGCCTATGTCTCTTGAATGGGGAATTCAAACCATTCACGTTGGTTGATAGAATTAATATGTGGGATGCTGTCAAATCAAAGACACAATACCATTCACAATAGCTACAAAGAAAATAAAATACCTAGGAATACGCTTAACCAAGGAGGTAAAAGATCTCTACAAAGAGAACAGAGGAAAGAAATCACTGATCATATAAACAAATGGAAAAATATATCATGCTCATGGACTGGTAGAACCGATATTGCTAAAATGTCCATACTTCCCAAAGTAATTTACAGATTCAATGCAATCCCCATCAAAATATCAATGTCATATTTCACAGATGTAGAAAAAATAATTCTATGTTTCATTTGGAACCAGAAAAGAGCCTGAATAGCCAAAGCAATCTTAAGCAAAAGGAACAAATCTGGAGGCATCACACTACCAGACTTCAAATTACTACAAAGATATGGTAACCAAAACAGCGTGATATTGGCACAAAAGTAGAGATATAGACTAATGGAACAGAACAGAAAACCCAAACATAAAACCATCCACATACAGACAATTGATCTTTGACAAAACAGACAACAATATACACTGGGGAAAGGAATCTCTATTCAATAAATGGTACTGGGACAACTGGGTATCCACATGCAGAAGAATGAAACAGGATCCATTTCTCTCATTACTCACACAAATTAATTGAAGATGGATGAAAAACTTAAATGTAATGCATGAAACCATAAGAACTCTAGAAGAAAATGTTGGAAAAACTCTTCTAGATTTTGCCCTAGGAAAAGAATTTATGAAGAGGACCCCAATGGCAATCACAGCAACAACAAAAGTAAATAAATGGGACTTGATTAAATTTAAAATCTCTGCACAGCCAAAGAAATATCAATAGAGAAAATAGACAACCAACAGAATGGGAGAAAATATTTGCAAGCTATACATCCAATAAAGGGTTAATAACCAGAATCTACAAAGAACTCAAGCAAATCAGGAAGAAAAAATCAAACAACCCCATTAAAAAGTGGGCAAAAGACATGAAAAGAAGATTTTCAAAAAAAGATAGACAAATGGCCAATAAATGTCACTAATTATCAGGGAAATACAGATTAAAATGACAATGAATATCACTTTATCCCAGTTAGAGTAGCTGTTATTAAAAAGTCCAAAACAATAGATGCTGGTGTGGATGCAGAGTGAAGGGAATGTTTAAACACTGCAAATTAGTACAACCTCTATGGAAAACAGTGTGGAGAGTTCTTAAAGAACTAAAAGTAGACCTACCATTTGATCCAGCAATCCCACTACTGGGTATTTGCCCAAAGGAAAAGAAGTCATTTTATCAAAAAGACACTGCACTTGAATGTTTATTGCAGCACAATTCACAATTGCAAAGACATGGAATAAACCCAAATGCCCATCAATTTATGAGTGGATTAACAAAATGTGGTGTGTGTGTGTGTGTGTGTGTGTGTGTGTGTGTATACACACACACACACACACATACCATGAAATACTTACTACTCAGCCATGGAGAAGGATGACTTAATACTGTTTGCAACAATCTAGATGGAACTGGAGACTATTATCCTAAGTGAAGTATCTAAAGAATGGAAAAACAAACACCGCATGTACTCACTATTAAATTGGAGCTAAGTGCTGAGCACACATGTACATAAAGGGAAATATAACTCAATGGAAATCAATCGGGGGAAGGGGGGAGGAGGGGCTTGGGGAAAACCTACCTAACGAGTGCAGTGAGAACATTCTGGGTGACAGGCACACTTATAACTCTGACTCAACCATTACAAAAGCAATCCTTGTAACCAAAACATTTGTACCCCTATAATACTTCGCAGTTTAAAAAAATGTAAAAAAATAAAATAAATACAAACAAATCTTGAACTGAGAAAAAAGCACCAAAGCCAAGTAAAATTTGTGATCAAAATATTAATAGAAATGTATAATGCTAGTTTCAAGAGGAAAGTCAGGCTATTTTATTATTAACAAATAACACAGTTTTCTTGTGTGTTATTAACATGGCTGAAATAATGCTTAGATAGCACTCTTCAAAATTAAGTTATAAGCAGGTACATCATAGAGCTGATTTTCTTGTCAGTTTCCAGAAAAATTCTTAGTCACCTTTCATGACAATGAATCTGCCTCACTGCCCTGGGTGAAGTGAAAAAAAAGACCTACCTTGATTCTTGAACTTGAAAATATTTCAAAATACCTACTAAGTACTATACACTTTCTTTAAATAACAAATCTTTCATACATTTTCTCTAAGTCCTGCACACTGTCTTCTAAGGTTGAAGTAAATATTCTACTCATTTATCCAAATATTTACAGGGCTTTCTTTAAATATTCTCTGTTTTTGCTTTTTAGCATTAACATAAACCTAAAAATTAATAAAACAATTTTTTCTAGTACTGTTTGGAATTGGTTGGTGATAAGATCAAGATAATTCTGAGTATCTTAATCCATGTTATCCAATAATTTATCAAACTTAACTTTTACTGTGATGATCCTAACAAAATTAAGGAAGCAATTTTGAAAATGAATTTGGAAATACTTTAAATATACTGGGATTAGAGTGATCCTTCTTAATAAAAACCTAATCAGTCAAAAAAACCCACAAAATTACCATATAAGACAGTAGTAGACAACCAGCATTAGGAATCTATCCAGGAGATATGAACAGGTGTCCACACAAAGACTTGCACGTGGATGTTCATAGCAGTATTATTCATAACCATCAAACACTGAAAATAACCTACAAGCCCATCAACTGGTGAATGGATGAATAGAATGTGGCATATCCATGCAAGGGAATACTGCTGAGTAATGAAAAAAGAATAAATTTTGATATGACCACAAACCATGAATGAACTTCAAAGACATTGTAACCAATGAAAGAAGCTACACATAAGAAATCATATGTTACATGAATCCATTTCTGTGAATCATTTAGAAAATACAAATGTATAAAAACAAAGTAGATAAGTGGAGTTTGTGAGGGGAATGGGGAGTGAATGTAAGTAGGCATGGGGAATTTTATTGGTGGGATAAAATGTTCTAAAACTGAGTTGTGGTGATGGGTTGCACCCCTCAGTAAAGTTATGAAAAAAAATATCTTTGAATTGCACTCAGAAAGAATGAATTTTATGATATGTGGAGTATACCTCAAATAAGTTTTGTAAAAATCTGATCAATGGCTCCCAATTATTCTTAGAATGCCACGCAAACTCCTTCCATGGACTGAAAAGGCCCTTGGCTCTCTGGCCTTATTCCAGGCCTTTTTTGACTAGCGTTTTCACTTCTCTTAATGTGTGGTCCTCTTTAACTACTTAGCTTTCTTTAGAGCTCTTCCCTCTGCTTGGTATACTCTTTTCACTCCCATTTCACTCATCACCTGTTCTTATTTTGCTAAACTTTTAGGTCTCTGTTTGAATGTTATGTCCTCTTGCATCAACATCTCAAGACTGCAAATACCTAACAGCCATGATGGCATAGGATATATTCAGTAAATATTTGCTGAACAAATAAATGACTGAGTATATATGACTGGTTAGATCATTTTGAAAGAATGCTTTGTACGTAAAGCTCCTTTGATGATGTAGACACAAATTGTGTTTGAATGTGTAAAATTGATATTCTATATAGTAGATGATTATATAATTTGTTTTTATTTTAGCCATAATTTTCTTTCTCAAAAATGTTGTACTGTGGTAAATATATTTATGTGTAGTAGCAGTTAATGATCAAATGCATACAAGCAGGGCTTTTTGTGTGTGTGAGAAGACAAAGCTGCCTAAATTCCAAAAGCTTGCCTTTACATATTGAGATTTAAGGTTAGCTGACTACGAACTAAAAGCAATGTCATTTGAAACACAAGATGAACTATTGTTTTAGACCTTTTCCACCACCCCTGCAATCATGGATGCCATTCTTGTAATGAGTGGAAAGCTATTGTACAACAAAATTTCTGAGGAATAAATGAGGGATACATTTGTCAAAGATACTATCTCTTTATACTTACAGTGGGATATGAGGAAAAGATGTGGTGATAGTGAAACCAAACAGAAGATTGTTCTTTTCTTTCTCAAAGCCAGAATTCTTCATTTCTCTATCTTATTCAGAGTGTTTAAAGCTCTCACGCTGAAGCTAGACTCAGAATCACAAAGCAGTCTTGGTAGGATCATCAGATGGTCTCATCATCTGGTCTTTAAATGGTAAGCTCCTCAGCATCTGGTCGTAACCCTCATCCATTCCCATTTTACCTACACACTGTTGCTACTTCACATTGTAAAGTCTCTGTCCTTAAATTACGTCAGTTATTCCTGAAACTTCAGTTCTACCTATATATGTGCATGATTGGGAGCCAATCTAGGTGAAAATACTTTGAGTTCCAGACCTTTTCATCTCACAACCTACTCGGTATATCTGATTAGAAATCTCATAGGTGTCTTAAATTCAAATGTTCAAAGTTCAATTCCTGATTTCCCCTCAACTTAAATGAATTCTTCCTCCAGAATATATGATCTCAGGAAATGGGGCCTCAAGCCACTTATGGCTCCTGCCCAAAGCTCAGGAATCATCTTTTACATTTTCCTCTCTTTTCCATCATCTAATTCATTACTATGTCCATTACTAGATGAATTCTTCCTCCAAAATATGTAACGAATCTTATCTCTCCATCTCTCCAGCCACCACCAGTCTCTATAACACGCAAACCCTTATCTTTCACCTAGACATCTGCCCACTCCCCCTCATGCCTTCCTTGAATTTAATTCTCACACTGCAGCCAAAATAATCTCTTAAAAATCCAAACCTGTTTACCTAAGATCCTTCCAAGAACTTCTTGCAGCTCTTAAGATAAAGGCGAAAAAATTCTAATATGGAAAATCAGCATTAATTTACCGATACCTGTCTTAGCTATGTATTTATTTGCTATATAAATTTTCTCCCCTCCAACGCCTGACTACGCTGATTTCATCTTTGATGTCACTTGCTCAGAGAACTATTCCCTTACTCTCCAAAGTAGGCTGTTTCTCCATGTTACGTATTTTTATATTTCCCCGTAATTATCTTTCACATTGGCATCCACAGATTCATTTAATATTTGTGTAATGATTGAGGTTGTAAGAACATGGAAAATAGTTCACTACTGGTCATTAGTGCCTAACATATATTTAGCACTCTGTGAACATTTGTGTAAACATTAAGAAAGAAAAAAAGAAACCTGTAGATGGATTCTACCTTTAGCATTGTCCTTAAAAATAACCTCTCCTGTATACAGTATTAACTACTATTTTTACAGCCCTTATGATATCTTTAATTCTTTAATTAATATGGAATATGTTTTAATATATTGTTTAAAATTGTGAATTGATCTCATTTTTTTTTGCAAATGAAAAACATTTATTAAAAAATGGAGTGTTTTCCTTCTCTAATTTACCCTACTAGGTATCATTCTCAGACTTTACACTTATTTTATCCCTTGTTGGAATTTTAAAAAATATTTTTGTTCTGTTCTCTGATGTTTATAACACATTGTTTGGAATATCGTAGCTTCGTAATATATTCTAATGTCTGATATGACAAACTTATCCTCATTTGTCATCTTTTCTCAAAAGTTTAACATATTTATTCTTTTACATAGAATTTTAGAATTACATCATAAAATTTAAACATTTGAGATTTTTCTGCAAGTTGCATTAAATTTATAGTTTAAGGAAAACAGTTCTATTTACTCTATGGAATATTCATGCAGAGAAACATAGTTCTCCACTGATTCAAGGCTTCTGTGGTGCTTTTTTTTATAATTTTAAAGGCTTATTCCCATAAGCCTCACTAATTTCTTTTTATGTGTATTTCTATATGTTTGCTATTATGCTAATGAACTGATTATTACTGATATATAGAAAACTGTTGGATTTTTTATAATCATTTTAAAACTGGTGGACTTACTGAACTCCTATGATTTCTAATAGCTTTTTAATTGATTCTTTTGTCTTTCTATATAGCATCATCAGTAAATAATTATAATTTTTCCCACCTTTTACCAATATTTTTACCATTTGTGACTATATCAGATGGATGTATTAACTAACATTTCTGGAATGATGATTCAAATAGTGATAGGAGATAGCCTTGGCTTGTTTCTCATCAGAAAAGAGAGTGTTATGCATCTACCAAATCCCACTCCCTTTTCTGCTCGTTATACAGCTAGACTATATTTGCCATCCTCTTTTGCACAAAGGTGGGACCATATCATTGGATGGGATGTGGGCAGAAGCAATGTACATTACTGCCAAACCTGTACCCTAGAAACTTCCTAAGTGATCTGCTTTACTCTTTCCCTTTTCTCATCTGAGGCTAGTGGCCAAAAGTTCTGATTCCTTAGTGAATTTTGAGGCCAAAAATTGGAGGACTCTGACTCTTGTGTCAGCAGTTAGAGGAGAGCTTTCCAGCAAAACTGCCAGAACTCTCACATGGAAAAGTTGTATTAATAATGTTAATTGATTAAGCCCCTAAAATTTGGGTGTTGTTTGTTACAGTAATTATCATATCCTGATTATTACACTTATTTTAGTGGAAATGACACTAATCTCAACTCCTAAATACAATTTTGGCTGTTTTTTTTGAAGTAGATAGGATTTTCTAAACCATTCTTTAATTCTTATTGCATTGATAAGTTTATAAATTTTAAATCAATCTGAAGATTTATGAAATAACTTTTTGAAATATATCAAGATTATCATATGATCTTTTTCAACTGTTTTATTTTGTAATGAATTATATACATAGATTACCCAGTGTTCAATGATACTGGGTTCTTAGAATAAAACTTTCTTTGCCATTCCAAATAAATTATTTTAATATATTGCTGAATTCAATTTCATTTTGGATTGTGAGTTTCAAATTATCAATAGTATTGACCCATTTTTTTTATTTCAGCATCTTACAGGGGTACAAATATTTGGGTTACATATACTGCCTTTGCCCCACCCAAGTCAGAGCTTCAAGCGCGTCCATCCCCTAGATGGTGCGCATCGCACTCATTATGTATGTATATACCCATCCCCTCCTATCCCCTCCCATCTGCCTGACGTCCGATAAATGTTATTCCTATATATACACTTAGGTGTTGGTCAGTGAAACCAGTTTGCTGGTGAGTACATGTGGTGTTTATTTTCCCATTCTTGGGATACTTCACTTAGTAGAATGGTTTCCAGCTCTATTCAGGAAAATACAAGAGGTGCTATCATCACCATTGTTTCTTATAGCTGAATAGTACTCCACGGTATACATATACCACATTTTATTAATCCACTCATGTATTGATGGGTGCTTGGGTTATTGCCACATCTTTGCGATTGTGAATTGTGCTGCTATAAACATTTGAGTGCAGATGTCTTTTTTATAGAATGTCTTTTGTTCTTTTGGGTAGATGTCCAGTAATGGGATTGCTGGATCAAATGGTAATTCTACTTGTATCTCTTTAAGGTATCTCCATATTGCTTTCCACAGAGGTTGCACTAGTTTGCAGTCCCACCAACAGTGTATGAGTGTTCCTAACTCTCTGCATCCACGCCAACATTTATTAGTCTGTCTTCTTTCGAAAAGTTTCTATTCATGTCCTTTGCCGACTTTTTAATGAGGTTGTTTGATTTTTTTCTTGCTGATTTTCCTGAGTTCTATATAGATTCTAGTTATCAGCCCTTTATTGGATGTGTATTTCTTTCCTTAATTTATATGTTTTAAAGGTATTTCTATAATATTTTCTCAGAATTATATTTGCTCTGTACTTCAGAAAACTTTTTTTTTCTATTTTCTGTGGATCATTTTAAATAGGATATGAATATTTATTCCTTGAAGGTTTGAAAGAATTTTATACTAAAGTCATCCTGACCCAGTGTTTTTTGTGGGAGTGAGTGGTGGTATTTGGCAACAATCTAGTTTCTCCCATGGTCATTTTGCTGTTCAAATATTCTACCTGTTTAGTCAATTGTAGATATTTATGATTCACCTGAAAAATATCTATTTGTAATTAATGTATTCATTTATAAATTCTACTTTTTTTCTTTTTCTTCAATTTTTAAATTTATGACCAGAAATCAAAACAATTCCTTTGCCAGGTCTCAATGACATACACAAAATTATTAAAAACAACATATTCTAAACTGAATAATGTTTAGACTTCTTTTTTGTAAATGAGACGATTATGAATAGTATTCATTTCAACATTCTCCATAACAAGCTGGCTCCTACTCTCCTTTTCTCACTCCTTAACGTTAGACAATAATAAACAGAACTTGAAAATTTTCCTAATCACTGTTGAAGCAGAAAACAACTAGATTACATCTCACATGAATGTGAGAGAATTAGTGTCAACTAGCAGTACCAAATCTGAAAGCCAAATACTCATCGCCTGAATAAATGCTCAATAAATATTTGTTGAAGAAGCAAATGAATGGGGGCCCAAGTCACGATTGCTTATACTGTCTTGCATATATTTCTACAGGCTGATTGAAAATTGGAGAAGAAAGTAGTTTCAGTTGGTACATTTTGAATTACATTAAATTGTGACAAAACAGGGTTTTTCACAGAATATGCAAGTTCTGTAGTAGAAGATTCATTCAGATGGAGAAGGTCAATACTTTAATTCTGTTCCAAACCTAGCATTTATTAAATAAGAATCTATTTGCTTAACTTTTCTCTAATTATCAGACCTGGTCTACATATATTTATTGACATGTTATTTTAAAATATAGCTTTTTAAAATAATTCCATCCTAAGAAAAATACACTATTATAAGAAGTTGGGAATAGTCCAGTCACCTAAGGAGAAAAATTCCCTAAAACTTGAAGCTAGTAATCCATTTGTACAATATGGAAAAACAAAACCTTATTTAAACATAGGTTGGAAAATTAAATGATTAAAGATATCGACTTGAAGAATGAAGCACAAATCTTCAAAGCTTTTTAGCAATACAAGCTTCTCATTCATACCATCCCATCATTTAACACCTGTGAGGTAAGCAGGTAGTGACAATTTTTTGTAAGTGATAGCGGTTCTATGGGAGCCTGTTGACTTATCACGTGGCCCCATTCCAATTGCTCTCATCACTTTCTCTCAGCCTAGAAACAGCAAGGTGTGTCCTTTATAGACAAAAAAGAGTGCACCAAGACTGACTGCTTCCTTGCATTGAAGTAAAGCTAGGCTACCTTACTGTCTTTATGTAGGGGAGGCAATTCTCAATATAACAGGTTCGAAGTGTCCCTGCACCTTTCTTTCTTCACAAAAAGAAAACAGAGAGAGAGAGGGAGAAAGAGAGAGAGAGAGAGAGAGAGAGAGAGAATATGCCACACATATATGCAAGTTGATGTTCACTTTTAATGTATGGTTCAGCAATAACAAGATAGCACCTAGTCCCTGTATTTCTGGGAAAAAATATACATTCAACACATTTTCTACTGTAAATTTCTTGCTTTCTCTGTCAAACAGGTAAAGCATTACTCCAGTGGCCACCTGTAAATTTATGGGACTTTTTTTTCAAATCTCTTAGGTTTTCTCTAAATGCACATGTTGTCAAAATAATTCCCTAAAAGTTATAAGTAATTTAGGAAAGAACAACCCATAGGCTTTGGAAATGTATGTACTTTGAAAAGCAATGATGAGAAAACTCTGTATGAAAGCATATGGTCTTGGATGGAATGTGTGGAAGTTTGTGCAGTGGGTCAAAGATATCACAATCTGTATTTATACTGATCGTGGGTGAAAAGGACATTTTTCAGACTCTGTTGGTATTCATTGATAGGTAAGTACATCTACATGCAAGATTTATTAGTCTAATTAAAAAATAAAATAATTCTTATATGACAATTTTCTTGAGGTTGAGTATGTATACAAAGTTCTAAAAATCATTTACTATTTTCTTTTTTTTCTTCTAAAGAATTGGAATAAATTTCTGCAGAACCCTTTCTTGAGTACTTAGATAAAGTTATGCTTTAAAAATCTCTTGAGAATGAATTGGACAGCTAAAATAAATCTGGAGTCTACACTAATAGCTCCAAATTGTTTTGTTGTAAGTAAACACTTGAATTCTTAATTTCACCTATTGATAACAAAAGTACCTGTGCTTGGGAAATCTTCATTTCTAATATCTCTTTATTGGCTTTTCTAAGATTTTGGTGAAATTTGAAAAAGCAAGTCTCATTTTGGGAATTTTCTTTTATGTCAATAGATAGTTTTGAGACACAAAGCAAACCACCATGCCTCTCTCTTTATTGATTTCCTCATATCTCAGTTCAAAATGGCAGTAGTTCCACTAATTTGTGTGATTATTTTGAAAAGATAATAGTAATTATGGGATAGTTTTAGTTTACAGAAAAGTTGCAAAGATGGTAGATAGAATTCTTATATATCCTTCACTCAGCTTCCCCTAATGTTGACATCTTGCATAACCACAGTTATTTGTCAAAATTAAGATATGACCATTGTTACAATACTATTAACTACATTGTAGACTTTATTTGAATTTCACCAGTTTTTCTGTAATGTCCTTTTCTTGTTCCAGGACACCACCTTGCATTTACTCAACTCTATGTCCTTATTCTTCTCTGATCTGTGGCAGTTTTGGACTTTTCTTGTTTTTTTATGATTTTGAAAGTTTTGAAGATTACTGGTCAGGAATTTTGTAGGATGTCTTTGTATTTGGGTTTGTCTGATATTTTTCTCATGATTAAGTGGTATTAATAGCATCTTATATTATTAATACTATGGTGTATTTGTTGTAATTAATGAGTAGATGTTGATACATTATCATTAACTAAAGTCTATACTTAATCACATTTTCTGAGTTTTTACCTAATGTTCTTTTTCTATTCCAGGATCCCATCTGAGATATTACACTTACGTTTAGCCTCATGTCTCCTTAGGCTCCTATATAGGCTGTGACAGTTTCTCAGACCTCTTTATTTTTGATGTTCTTGATAGGTTTAAGGAGTATTGGTCCGATGTTTTGTAAGATGGCCTTTTTAAGATTTATCTGATATTTTTCTATTGATTATACGAGTTGATATGATTTTGGATAGGAGACCACATTGCTGATGTTGACTTTGATCACCTAGCTGAGGCGGTTTTTATCAGGCTTCCTCACCGTAAAGTTATTCTTTTTATTCTTCTTTTCACAGTGTACACTTTACAAGATAGTCACTGTGCACAGCCCACACCTAAGGAGTGGGGAGTTACGCTCCACCTCCTTGAAGGCAACATATCTACATAAACGATTTGGAATTCTTCTGCAAGTGAGATTTGTCTATTCTCCCCCATTATTTATTTATTCAAACACTTATATCAGTATGGACTCATAGATATCTATTTTATAAGTTGTATTCACGCAGATCTACTTTATTTTCTTGCTGAAATTATTTTAGCTTTGCATAAGGGAAAAAACAAAACAAAGCAATGATTTCACTATATTCCAGGAATAATTACATATACATTCAGAATTTAAAAATAAGTCTTCTAAGATGGATTTTTCCCAATAATAATTTATTGCTATTGATTGTGCCTTTCTATAAGTCAGGCACAGTAGGAAATACTTTAAACATACTTTTCATCCTAAAAACACTACAAGACATTTTAAAAATGTGTAAATAGGATCCCAGCTTACTTGTCATTAATATTTTATGTACATGTTCAGTTTCACCCAGTTATGCAAGACATGTTTCAAAACTAGATGTGAAAAGGAAAATAATTTAATTAGATGTTGTAGATTTTTTTTGTATGAAACTAAAGTAATAGCTGGTAAATTTCGCATCAATTGCTTTGCTGTTAGTGTCCCTTTTTTGGTTTGAAATTACTAAGTAAAACTTATGTAAATTACTGTGCCATGATTATGTACATCAAATATGGACATTAAACTTAAATATCGTAGGTATAAAGTTAACTTAAAATATGGAAAAGAAATTTTATATAACGTAGCAGTTCACTAGCCCAATGTGTGGGACCATCTTCCACAGTGAATGAGTTTCCCAGATCATGCATATCTTTTATATGTCCTGCTAGACTGTCACACAGGTGAAAAATCCATAATTATGTGAAGTAGCACCTTTTTTTCATAAAAACATAGAATTTTTTGTATGGCTTTAATATACACTAAATCTTTCAGGGATGCAACTACTACATAAAATGAGGGAAGGTTTTGGTCAAAACTTAACAAAGAATTGTTTACCTTTTTTTACAGTATTTTTGTGTTACTTGATAGCTCTTTCCTTTTTCCTATTGATTGATATCTCACACCAATTAATTTTAACTTGAATATTTAATAATTAAAAATTCATATGGCATCCTCATTATAAAAGGAAAAATAAACAGAAAGTAATTTATAATAAAACTTTGCATTTCTATCTGTAAATATTCTGAATTGATTACACTGAGAGAAAAAATAAAGTTTTCAGATGATTGTTGAACATATTTATGATAAAATATTTGGAATGAAGAAAATAAAGACAATCACAAGAAAAGTGAAAGTGTTAGAATAAATAAGAAACCAGAGTATTTTGTATGTAAAACAGAAAAATGTAAATAACCGTAAGTGAAGACTATTTATTGTTCCAAAAAAAATTACTCGCTATGAGAAAAGCTTTTGATAGGTAAAATAGAATATATTTTTCTGTCTAAAATCATACCACATGTTAAGGCAATCATTCAGTGTCTGGTTCTTTAAAATCACCTAAAAACTCTATGTTCAGTGTTTGATAGGAACCAGACATTAGTTTGGAACAAAGATACAATGATAAAAAAAGTCTATACCAGACTTATGTTGCAAACATTCAGGGACAATATCAGAAAAAGATTAAAAAATAATATACAACACAAAAATAAATAAACGTTTTAAATATAAAATTGTAACAAAATATATTACTTCCCTTAGTGTTACGATACATTTAAGTTATTTAGTATGGCCATGATATGAAATATTTTTAAATACTATTAACTTTATTAATGAAATTTCATGAGATCCCTGCATTTCACATGTCTCTGATAATTTAATATTTCATTCACATGAAGGAAGGAGTTTCAAGTCACCTCTGTTATGCATATTTAGTTGATTTTATTCCTTTTACAGTTGCTGCAGTACTTCTGTGAAAGACTGTTCAGCTACTATAACATTAAAAATACCATAACAATCATATTTTTTCCAAAAACACGCCTTTACTGGGTTCAAATGTTTTGTAATTCAACATTGCTCTCAAGGTTATCTTTTAGCTCAATTAACTCTTTCTGTAAAAGTTGGCCAGTATGTTCCATCTCTATTTCAAATTAATACACTAATTTTAAGATTATATAGATTTTTAAGTCTTTTTAATAGTCTCCAAATGAGAACAAATTATTTATTAACCAACATTTATAAACTTACCACATCTAACTGCCTAAAAGAAAACTATGAAAATTCTAGGTCAGAAAGGATATTTTTTAAGTAACTTACTTTTGTTTATAAACCGGTAATAATTTTATTCACTTTAATAAAATCTAGTACCCACTAATACAAATATAGAAGAAACTATTCAAAATTTTGAACATGTGAAAAAACCTTTGTCATACCATTTTACATTTTGATTTTGATATTTAATTTTTTATTGAATCAAGAATCTATAATGATATCAAATATTGAACAAAATATTATAAAAGAGGCATAGAAATTATATCACTGGTATTTCCCTCTATCATTGTACTAATAACCTCTTATATAATCATAATATTAAATTTTCTTTCGTGGTGTGTGGCTCACTAAAATTTGTTATCATTTGTGCTATTGTATCATTATCAATTAGAATTTTATTCATTTAATGAGAGTTTTTGTAAATACTCATCGCTGTGTTTATAATTTTCACATGTTTATTAAAAATCTTAGAAGTACGATAGATTTTTGCTAACTTTAAAACTGTTTCTTTGTAGAATGTTTATTTAATCTTGACAGGTTACTTTGTTTCATCAGGAAAAAAATGTATTGACAGAATAGGCACACTGTTCATTTTTGAGTTAAGTTTCAAAATCTACTCTCAAACATTCAATTAAATGTTTTTTATCACATTTTTATATTTGACATTTGAAAATAATGGCTAAAGACATATTTTACATGTACATACACATATACAAAGACATATATGTAGAATTTGCATTTCTTTCTTCTAGTTTCTTTTTTGTCTCTTTGTGTTGTTTTTGTTTTTGTTTTTGTTCTTGAGAAACAAAACCACAAATAGTAGGAAGGTTCTTAAACCAGGCTTAAAATTAATGAACAGGTAGATGTAGTAAATGTAGCTGTTTGAAGAAATTATTTTCACACCTCGAAGGAGGGACATGTTTTGTTTAGAAAAATACTTCTAGAGTTCACTTTAAATAAGGGCATTCACTGTTGTCTAGCATCCTTGGCCACCGGCCACACCAGGCCGAGAGCTTTTTCCCCATCCGGACCCAAACCCCAAACCCTAAAATATTTCAAAAATGGTCCTCTAGAGGGCGCCAGCCTTCTCTCTATTTTAGAGCAAGGCGGGGAACACAAAAGGGTTTTGCAAAACGAGACATCACTGTTCTTTATTATCTGATTCTGAGGCGATCACTTTAATCACCTTTCCCCCAGCTTCTGCTCTTCTACTATATTGCATGGACTTTCTCTTATCATTCTCCCAGTTCCTTACCTATTACGCAGCACGACACTTTTAATAAGGCACATCACGGTGGTTTCTTTGTGGACTAAATCCTCAGGGCTACAGCAATTCCTCCTCCAAAGTAGCCTGAGAAGGCATTTTCATGAATGACTACACCAGGTAGCAAAGTGATCATTTTTCTTTACTGGTACATCACATATTTATTAGACTTTTAAAGAACTAACCACAATTTACAGCTTTGCTTCTCTGAAAAAACACACACAAATTCCAAATCAATGATTTACAAATTCACAATTCGTTCATAAATGAATGACCTTTAGTGATAACCAAGAGTCAAACAAGATAGAGGAAGAAAAAATAAAAAGTTCAGTTTCTTTCCAAGTGTCTTTTTTCCCCCTTTGATTGTAACATGTTGTGTTAGGTCATCCTCATTCCCTAATCTGCCCTGCTTGAGCAAGAGGCAAAATTAAATAAACAGAACTTCAGGGGAAAGTGAATCTTGGTAATCTCTTCCTTTGGATTTCTTCATAAAGGAGCAGAAAAGCATATTTTCACTTCAGTAGATTTCTTTTTTTTTTCCTCCTTTCCCCCCATGTATCCCAAATATCTCAGTTTTAATCTGAATCATAATTACATGCAAGAACAGTGGGCAGGGGAATCCTTTAAGTGTTCTTAGGGTAAAAATTTTCACTGCTTACCCAAAACAAGAAAACTTAACTCTAGTTCTCAAAGATCCTATTTTAAAACTACAATGACAAAAAAGTCTATACCAAAGTTATGTTGCAAATGTCCAGGGACTGTATTAGAAAAAGGTTAAAAAATAATAGACGACACAAAAATAAATGGATGTTTTAAATATAAAATTGTAACCAAATATGTTACTTACCTTAGTGCTACGATACATTTAAGCTATTTAGTATGGCCATGATATGAAATATTTTTAAACATATTTTTAAACATATTAAAAATATTTTTAAACTGAGATCTCTGAGGTCTCAGTTTGAGGCTCTATTAATGTTCTAAAATCTACTTAAAATAGTTTATAGTAACATTTATTTCTTTGAATGGTTAAATCTACTATAAACCAAATACCTCACATTTATTAATACTTTTTTGTTTTAAAATACATTGATTTACCAGAAGAGGGAGCAATCTATCTAGACTCTGTTTAAATGCTGGCTTTGTCTACCTTTTTAAAATTTGTATAAACATAAAGCCTCTGAAAACTAGCTACAGTTTCATGTGTGTGTGTGTTTGGCACTTAATGGTTTTATTTTGTATTTATCTAAATAAAAGGTAAGGGAAATTAAGATTTCTAAATTGTATTAAGAGCAATAAATAAGAGACAATAAATCACTTTTTAATTGCTTCTGTTTACTGAAAAAATTGAGTGAGCTATTGAGATAGTTAGGATGGAATCATAGAAGAAAGAGCATGTTAATTAGAAGATAGTTTAACAATCTCAAGGTAGTTATCGTTACTAATTTCTGTGTTCCGTTGCCCTGATACCATTTTGACCATTTAATCATTAAAAGATTAAGCGATATTAGGTGATGTTTTTAAACTTTTACCTCTTGCTTTCACAATATCTTAATAAATAGAACATACAAATCAAATAATGGCCAATATATAATTATTTTGGAGTAGCCACCTAAAGATTGGAGGAAAGGAATAATATGACATATAAATGTTTCTTAATTTTTTAACTTTTATTATAATTGTAATATGCAACATGTTGTCATAGATGACCTTGTCCAAAGATGTAAGTGATTATTTTTCAATTTAAACAATGAGGAATATATTTATTTCAGCCTGGTTTGTCTCATGCCTAAACTGTTGTCCATGGCAGATATGACACTTGTTGAGATTGTTGGATTCCTCTGTATGTATCTTTTAAATAATGAATTGCCTAATAGTATATATTAGAATTATGGAAAACATATGAAACACAAAATCATGAATATACAAGTGTAGCATAAAATGCACCTGTTATATTTAAATATAGACCTGATTTTTCCAGAGGCTATATTGAGAGAAGGTAAATTTTGATGACTCTGGAGCAGAGATACACTATCAACCTGAGGTTTGTGAACCAGGAAGAACTATTCTGCTCTTCATAGCTGTGCACCTGGCTCATCTGCCTGCAAGAACCATGTCGCCCAATGCTCTGCCATATTGCTGAATGCTGTTCTTCAGTGTCTCTTGTGAGCAAAAAGGCAGTCCTCTGCTTGCTCAGACTTGGGAGAGTGCCTTGGGAAGAGTGGATGCAATCCAAGGGTGTTACTGGAATTAGGGCTTTACAGGGCCAGGTTAGTGTGAGGATGGTTGTGGTTTGGTTTTAAGGGATTTTTTTAAGTTGCCTTCTCTGTGAAGCTGTCCCTGTTTGAACCTCCAGGTCCCTCTCCCTTGTGGCCTAGATGGAAAAGCAAAAGAGAGCTGGATTTCACGCCGAGCCCTATTTTCCTCTGTGCCAAATGTAATCTATGTTTATAACTACATATATGTTATGTTACTCCATGGTGGTAACCGAGGCATGCAGTGATTCTTAAAGCTGCCAGGGTTCCATGTAGCACATGAAAAGAGCTGTTAATGGGGATCCAACAGGCAATCTGATTAACATGTGCTGCATTCGCATCTCTCCTTCAGTGCACAGTTTTGTAACACAGAGCGTTAATAGTGCAAGTCAGACCTTTCTAGCCTCAGAGTATTGAAGCATCTCCCCAGACATCTAAGATATCGTCAAGGAGTAATGAAATTCTCTCCAAAGATAACAGAAGCCATTTCTGTCCGGCTAATTTGCTTTAAACATCAATGAAATGGCATTTTGATTTTAATTTCTTTTACAGGAGAAGAGCATGAACGTTGGCAGGAAGGTGGTGTTCTCGTGAACAGTTTCCACTGGAGAGGAGGCTTGAAATTCTCGCCAGTTTTCAGGCAGGCTTGACAACTGAGTTTATTACAAGGCCAGTAGGAACTAACAGGACAGGGAGGGATGTTTCTCCTCTCCCTAGCTCTGTATTACCAACTCCCTGACTGCCTCTCCCGCAGAATGGCTTGGCAGGTGGGGGACACACTGAAGGGAGGGCTCTGCTCAGAGGAAAGGTAGAGGCAGATTAGCGCTGAAGCTGATGAATGTCGAGCTTCGGGGCCCAACACTTGCCCAATGTCTTTCCAGGACCCCAGGAAAAGCACAAGCAGGATGTTCGCATGATCTTCTGTTTCTGTAAAATTTACAAAATATCGTATTTTAACGGGAGTCCGTTAAGAACTTGACTCTTTCCTTGTTGTCTTCCCCTTCATCACATTTTTTTCCTTCTCCGGTGAAGACGAAGCAGCCCGGGAGGGTGGGTAAATAGGAGTTGAGTTGGGAAGTTCTCCATTGACTTTGGAATCAGAGGGATATGTTTATGTAATTCACAATCTCTTCTAGCTCTGGTTAATGGATTGCTGTCTGCATTAGATATGGCTACGCTGATGTTGAAGGAAAAACGAAGTATCTTTCTATTATCTTTTTAGAAAATACTACGAAACTGTTGCCATAGAAAGAGGCAATCAAAGTTTCTTTATCCAAAGACTAAAAGATTAGATATTATAGAAGTATTTTTGATAGAATTTATTTTTATTCTTTCTTTCTTTATTTATTATTTCAGCATATTATGTGGGTACAAATGTTTAGGTTACATATATTGCCTTTGCCCCACCCGAGTTAGAGCTTCAATCACGTCCCTCCCCCAGATAGTGCGCATCACTCCCATTAGGTGTGAATATACCCATTCCCTCCTCACCCCTCACCTGCCTGACACCCGATGAATATTACTACTATATGTACACTTAAGTGTTGGTCAGCAGTAATAGATGTATGTATTATATTATTTTTCTGTATTAGCCAGGGATATATATTTACTCCTTTGTAGGATAATATATTTGTGTGGAACTTTGATAGAGAGCTGCCAGTTTGGGTTGACTTCTAGTTTCCTATGTGGACAAGGTCAACATCACCATCAACAACTATTTATTGAATGTTTATTAGGCACAAGGCAATGTGCTAAGCAATGGGAATTTTGGGATTGCCAATTCCTTATCAGAAGAAATTGTTTTTTCTTCTAAAGGCATTTGTCTGTAGCCTTGCAGTGATAAAGTACACTATATTTAGCATCACATTTGACCCTCACAACACCTCTCTGTATAAGGTGTTATTGGATCTCTTTTAGAGATGAGTAAAGCCTCAGAGAGCCTCAAAGAGTTGATGTGACTTTTCTGAGTTCCTGAGGCTCATAAATGGCAGAGCTTGGACTGGACCTCCTGCGTAGACTCCATGCCGTCATCTTCCTCCACAACCACAGATGCTGCTTGCTAATTTGTCCCTAGATTCATTGTTAGATGTAGCAAGTAGGACGCTGTGCCAGAATATTTTTTTGGAGCATATCAGGTCTAAGTTCTAAGTGACTCCTTCAATTACAGCTTTGAACAAGTCAATTAACGTCTCCCAGTTTCTGTTTCATTTTATGTTAAGTGGAATAATCATCATAATCCCAGCTTGCTGTGAGCATTTATAGAGATAACTAGGACATGAGCTCTGGGAGGAAACTGCTAAAGGGTATGGATAAGAAGACTGAAGAAGGCACATTATCTAGCTGTTACCTCTTGATTTAGACCTGGCTCTCTGTCTCTTTCTCAGTTTAAAAGATATTGGATGCAGACAAACCATCTTTGTGACTGTCTTGGCTGGTTAAATTCCTCTATCACTCTATCCTCATTCTTAAAGACAACCTCTATTCTAAAGTGGTGTGTGTCCTTCCCATATATGTTTTATAGTTTTACCCATAGATACATTTCTATACGTAATGCTATGTGCTTCACAGAGTTCCCAACACATGGCAAGTTCCAGTAGTGTCAGTAGGAGAGTCCATCTTTCTCTACAGCCTGGTCAAATATTGATATTGCCAATATGATGAATAAAACTGGTATCCACTATTTTAATTTCATTTCCCTCATTACTAATGAGGTAGTACATTTCATAAGTTTATAAGACATTTACTTTTCTCCTTCTGATCTTTGACCATTTTCCCCTGTTGGTTTGTTTATGTTTCTCTTAATGATTTTTGAGGTTCTTTGCTTATTCTGAATACAAATCAATCAGTAATATCATACATTACAAATGTCTTCTTTTAATCTATGATTTGTCTGTTGCCTTTGTTAATGGTTTCTTTTATTATACCAGTGCTATTCATTTTGATCATAGCAAAATATTTCGAGTTTTCTTTGGGGTATTGTGGTTTTCTTGTTTAAGAAATTCTTTTTCTACCTGATATTAAAAAATATTCCTCCTACATTTATTCTACAAGGTTTAAGCACCCCCCCCATTCCAATAAAGGTCTTTAATAGAACTGGTATTGGTTTTGTTTGTGGTATGAAATAAATATGTAATTCAGTTCTCCACAATGAAGGCAATTTCTCACAGCACTATTTATTGAATGATCCAGTCTACTTCTTTACATAAAATGCCACACCCAGTATATACAAAGTTTCTGTGTACGTATGGGTTTATTGTGTTCTGACCCATTGGTCAAAGAGTCAATTCCTGAACCCAGAAAGCATTTTTAATAACAGGTAGAGAACACTTTGTTAATAGAATGTAACTAACAAGAGGCTCTGCATCCAAGCACATGGACATCATTGGCTATTTTTCCTTCAGATCATGCTATAAGGGTCTTGAGCTACTTCCTGTGGTTGTGCAAAAGTCACCATGGCATGCTCTCTACAAAGAGTAGCTTCCTGCCAAATTAATGCTGCCTTTTGGACTTACTAAACACTTCAAAGGGTAATAAGATTCTTTAAAAGGATACATGAAAATGATCCAGTTGATCATGGTACACAGTTACAGATGTGATTCCTTCAAAAAGATATCCTTAGAGGGTTAAAATCTTAGAAAATCTGTGGGAAATGTCCCTTACTAAGACAAATTCTATGAAGCTTTGCCAACCACAATACTCTAACCTATAGTAGAAAGCACTGAGTTTCCTAATACCTAATCTTTTTGTGTCTTGACCAGAAGAGAAGGCTTCATTCAAGTTACCTACTTTTGTTTATGACTGGAATTGTTTTCCACTTTTTTAATTGTAAAATCTTCTGAACCCACAGCTAGAATCATCCCATTTCCTTAAGGTTTATCCAGGTCAGTCTTAGAAAGTGAGAGATTTGGTGTCTGCATAGATGTACTTTGTCTTGTTTAGGCCTCAGAAATTGAAAAGAATGTGACTTTGACAAGTAGAAAAAATTGAAATCCTCCGATGCATTATAAAATTTTTATTCCATAAACTGGGGTCAATAAAAAAACAATTAAAATATATGTAAAAATCTTCAACCTAGATAGAGTAATGGGGTGGAACCCATTGGTTCCAGTTTTATAACCAGATATCAATAGTACACCCATTCGTCTCATCAAAAGCTGCATTTTCCCAGTGATTTTTCCCTTTATCCTATAATAACCTCTGGCAGGGGAGGCACTTGGTCTTGATAGTGGTCAGAAAGCCATCAGTCTGTCAAGACACCCAAGAACCTCATCTTATGCAGCATCATAGACTAATCCTCAGATTTTATCCAAAATAGTGCAGCAATTTGATGGGAAGCCAAATCAAGTAGAACACACTTTGATAACAGCTCTAAGCACTCAACTTTTAGACACCATAAATACAAAGCTGATTGGCTGGATTTTATCTGTAAACCTATTCTTCTATGTAGACAGGAATAATTTAGCTATAAAAACATAAACAAAGGCATAGAAAATGTCCATGTGTGTTCAGTCCTCCATTCTTTTGAATTCATTAACTTTTATTAGTTAAACCATGATTCTATCAGACTTGAGTCCAGAAGCAAAGGTTATTTCTTGTACTGGAAATCTACAAATAGCAATGAACTAAAAAGAAAACAGTGTTAGTGAAGCTGGCAAAATAGGTGGAAATATTTTCTCAGAATATGGAACCGATGTTATTAGTTGTCCTTAGCAGGCATGATGGCCTTTGAGTTTGCCATGTTTAATTAAATGCATATAATAATGAAATTGATATCCTGAACACATTTTGCTTTTTGAGATATTATCTCCAGTGGTTAAACCTCAAGACTCGACTGACCTTTGGCTTTCACTATTCTTTCATAGTCATGAAAGACATGAGTCTTACACTTGAGAACAGACCAAGTCAAACCAAATTATGACATTTTCCTGGCATAAAACTCTTAAAGTTAGTACAGTTTTAATTTTTAAAAATTGACAATGTTTTGCCAGTAATTTGGCTTAGTAAATGTATATGCATCAATACAGTAGTGAATTGGGTTTTTTGTTTTACTCGAGCTTACTTTTCAATAAACATGAGTAAGTAAAATTTCCTTCTAGTATACCTTTTTATCTATTACTATGCCAATAATAATTTGAGGTTGCTCATTTTTATAATCACCCCAAGGGGCTTTTATAAAAGGTAGTTACTATGTTATTATAAAATGGATGAATAAGCAAAAATTAAAGTGATGAATAAAATACATTAGCAGAGGTTTGTTGAAACTCTCTGTAGGTATTTTCATGGTGTTGATTACCAATGGAAAGCAACCAAAGTCATGTAGACTTATGAATCAGTAAGTCATAATTACTGAGTATTCATGAAATGCCAAGACAGAGCTACTTCTGTCTAAGGATATTATATTCTCCCTTAGACAGCCAGAGTAGTACAGTGACGCCAAGGTTATGCCACAAACTGAAGATCAATAGCATGGTATATTTTACAAAATGACATAGCTAAACTTTCTTTTTTGTCAGAAAACAATTTTTAATGAACGTTTAAGATAAAAACATGTTAATATTAAATGTAAAGTGGAGCATCACAAAGTTTTGTCTTTTAAAAGAGATAGAAAGGGGAATTGTGGACAGAATAATATAAAGGGGAACAGTCAGAGTATATTGTATAACCTTATATTATTTTTCTTCGTGTTTGCATTCCTTTAATTCTATTCCTATCCCTTGGTTTAACAAAGTGAGCCAAGGGCAGACTTTAAACAAATTGTGAGAAGCCAGAAGTGGAACAAAAAACCTGGTTTGATAAAATAAAGGCAATTTTTTCAACATGTGGGACCAGTGCTTCATCTTGTTAAAAGATGGCCTGTGAGCTGAATTGTTACTAACAGATAAGCTATTAATTTAAAATAGAAATTGAATCTACCCTATGGGATTTACAGAAGTAATGGTTTTTCTTCCATGTTCCTTTCCAGATGTTCTTTATATAACTACAGGCAATCTTAATTTTCAAATATTCCAAATGTATAATTAAAGTTACAGTTTCACCTCAATTTAAAGTATTCAATCTTGAATAAACTTGGATAGACTGGTGCTTTGGCAAACCAAGAAAAGTATCTTGAATTCTTCTGATTCCTCCTTCAGCCACTCTGTCTGCCATCTGGACGTCAGCCACTCTTCCCTTCTCAAAACATGCACACCTACTTCTTCCTTCCTGGCACAAGCTTGACCCTACTTTTCAGACCATAACTTCCTTTATATAATATTGTTGAGGGCAGAGAGCCTTTGTGCTTCATTCTCCCTTTCCCAATACCAAGAAATACATCTTACCTTGGATTGGAGCCTATATGTTTCCTGTTGTTCATGTCTTTAGTCAAGTGAATATGTCTTTTTGCACCACTAGACCCTTCTAAACCCAAGAATCTTGCTCAGATAAACTATTCTTGCAATGATTTTTTTTTCTTCTGCTTTGTTCTGTTTTGGGCTTTTCTTTTATCATGTGCCTTATTTCTTAAAATAGAGCATTAGCTTGGGATTGACTGGAACAGAAATTCATTTAAATTTTCAAATCAAGAAATTTTTCAGGAAAGTGGTCCACTTCTTCAAAGTAGGAGCAATCTCTAATCCTAGGTCACTGTGGAGTAGCATGATACAATCTTTCATCTACCATCTTCCTGTGACTCATAAGTTGAATCATATAGACACCATTTCTTGTATTTATTCGTTATTTTGTTAAGAAATATCAATTAGCAGATTGTCAAGACGCACAAAAACGTTCTCAAAAGTTTAGTCACTTATGAGGGTATTTAGCTGTAAGTTTTAGAAACTTTAAAGCAAAATGCTTGACACACATGTTCTCTATTAGTTTGCCGCTTCTTACCTAGTGTTCCCTGCTTCCAATGCCATTTTTGCATTTTCAAAAGATTCTTTTCTTGTACCTGAAAAAGAAACGCATAGAGGGGGCGGGACAGGTGTGGTGGCAGGGAGGGAAGGTTGTGGTAAGTACAATATCTTTGAGAGAAAGGTTTATCATCAAATTCTGTTCAGATCACAGTCTCTGTGAACCTCCGAAACATTTATTTCACAGGATTGTTGTAAGGTTGACATAGTAAATATAAAAGTATTTATTTATCAGTCTTTCCCTGTTATAGTTTTGTGGGACAGACAACATTAAAATCGTAGGGGTTCATTAAATCATTTATTAGGTATTCATGGATCTGTTGGTGCAATAGAAAATTCAAAATATCCTGATTTGACCATTATGCAGTGTATAAATGCATGAAACTATCACATATACCCCATAAATACGTACAATTATTATGTATCAATAAAAAAGGGGTATTTTACCTTTTAGGAAGAAACAAATCTTAAATAACAATTATCATTTTATAACTGCAATTTGTTTACTATTTTCTTGATCTGGTCAATGCAAAGAGAGAAAAAAGAGAGGAATAAATAATAAAAGAAACGAAGTAAAACATTTAAAAAAATCTTAGGGGCTTATAAAAACATTTATTGGGTATTCGTGGATCTGTCAGGTTGGCTGTGGTCTTGGCTGGCCTCAGCTGGATTGGGATGGACTCCAGGGTTTAGGTTAATTCAGACAGACTCAAACTAAAGGAGCAACAGCTATCTGGGCATGCTTTTCTCATGGCAGAAGACAGAAGCTCCAAGAGGGCAGGCAGCAATTGCCATGTCCCCAAAGGTCTTAGCTTGACACCAACACTCTGTTACTTCCACCCACATTCTACCAAGCAAAGCAAGTCACATGGTCAAGCCTAAAGTCCACGGCAAGTGAAAGAAGATTCGAAGGCAAAAAATTCAGTGTATTATCACATAGAATATACTTGGCTTTCAATGAATGCTTTTTTAAAAAATGAAAAGTCACGTTCTTAAAAAGTCACATTTTTATACCCAAATTCTAGCAAGTACATATTAAATTTAATTTTGCTGATTGTGAGTTTAGATTGCTAAATATTTATTTTAAATAAAGTAGTGTATACTTTAAAGATCCTAATATCTGGATCACCAGTGTCATTAAACCTTCCACTCAAAGAACAGGGTCTTCTTAAATCTAAAATGCATGTTTGTACTGTTAATGGTGGCTTTCCTTGAGTGTTTTAGGGTATGTGTAGATTTTAGAGTATAGGTAGAATACTTCTATTTGAGGACAATTATGAAACTTTATTGGAAGAATTAGGATTTGAGATGAAACTTGAAAGGAAGGGGAAGAGAGATACATGCAGCAATTGAGAGAGATGTTATAATTTGGGGGAGAATTTGGGCAAATGACACAAAGACAGGAAATATTTAGGAGGCAGTGAGATGCCAAGAATGGGTACCCAAGTTCAGGGTATGGCATATTTTCTATTTGTTCATGTGCTCTATTTATTGTTTATAAAGTCATTATTTATTATACCAAAGCCTTTGTTTTACAGCTATTCCATTTTTTTAGACCAAAAACATTTCTAAAATTTGTGTTAATTCTGGGGTCTACTCTGAGGAGAATAAAGGTAACATTGCAAGTGAAAATTTCCACATTTTCTTTCATATTTCCTGTATTTCCCCCCAAACTTGTCTAATTAAAATTAAATTTTCTTAATCTCTTCCCTGCTATCTAGTGAAATAACATGCTTAATATTCAAACACTACACACACAGGCACACATATGTAAGTTTTTAATTATGGAAGGTATGTATTTTCTGGACAACTGGGATTTTAATTATTTCACTTTTGTTAAATATGATTCTTTACAATTACCATTAAAAGTGGACTACAGGATTTTTGCCAACTATTTCTTCATGGGCTAGCTAACGACAATTGAGAAAGCTTTCATCTTCCTTATATTAGGATGAAAAGCCCGTCTCTGACATTAATTCTCTAGATGAAAGGGTGAATACTTTTCCTTTTAAAATGCTCGCCTTTCAACGGCCTTTCCTGGTAAACCTTTCAAGGCAACCTCTAACCCAGGCACACTGTGAAGCGCTTCTGCAGATCTCGGGAGAAAAGAGATCATCAAAAGATGAAGCTGCAGCTATTTCTCATGGCTCCCTGAATATACTTCAGAAATACTTCTTTAATTTATAAAGTTTTTAGTATTACCTACTGTTCTAGATTTTGTGATTTCAAGAAATTAAAATATAGTGCTTCAACTGGATGGATAGTTTTGTATCAGTGAGTAGCTCTTTTCAGTTTTACATCTATAGCTCTTGCTGCGACTCACAACACCGCAGATGCTAATACTATGCATACATCGGATCCTCATATAAGCAGTAAAGAGATTTATGGAAATATAAGCCATTGATTGATAAAACACATATAGTGCAACATTAATGAAGCAGAGCGTCACTCTGAAATACAACTCTTAGCAAATATTTGACTTGTCTCTCTTTATTTTAGGATACATTTTTCTATGGATGTTAGGAAGGCTATACTGAAAAGGATGAAGAATCTAGAAATGGATTGTATTCCCCCTTTTCGAGTTTACATGCATAAATTTTAATCTCAAGAATGGCTTACAGCAGTACTTCTTAAACTGCTTAAACACTGAAAAGCTGCTAATGATAGTCCATCTGGAGATACTACAGAGAGGAGTTATGTCAAGTCTGGTTTTTACTTTTAAAATGATCTGAATTGCCTGTCTGCTCTATGGCACATGTATGACAGTAATGTTTGCTTTAATGCTTTCCCTCAAAAGAAAAATCTCGGGGTAAAAATCATCTCTAGCATGATGTGCTTTATTTTGTGGATTGTAGTTCTCCTGCCCACGGTTTACATATCCAGGGACACGTGTGTACTCCTCTGAGAAATACAGAATACTCCAAAAATCCAAATTCATTTATTCAATAAACATACATGGTAAGGAATACAAATACAGAATCTGATCTCTGTTCTCAAGGAGATTTTAGCATTGTTGGAGAAATACAACAAGTATATAAATAGTTTAATTTACAAAATAGAAAGTGATAAGATTTAGAGAAAAGTGAAATAACAGAGAACGACTAGTTAGATCAGTGAAAATTTTTGTGAACAGGACGTTTAGGGTGTAGATACTCAGAAAAGAATAAATGGAAGCTACTTCAAGTAGTAAAAGTATCAAGAAAAGCATGGAAGCACGTACAGAAATTATTGAAATTTTTTTCAGATGCATAGAGGGCAGTAGAGCTGGTAGAAGACAACTTAAAAATGAATCATCACATTTAGTGACTGGAGATTAGTCAAAATTCAAATGGACAACAACGTAGGTCTTCTACAAATCTAAAAGTAAGCTTAAAATGATTACTTTTCTACAATCAAGAAATAAGGAGTTTCCAGGTTATGACATTAATATAGGTCTCAGCAGTTATAGTTTTAAATAATCCAACTAAAGCATTAAAATAATTCTAGATTTAAAAAACAATGGCATTTTCTATCTCTTAATTTTGAAATTCGAACTTTCTTCAGAACAAATTCACGAAGTGTTTTTTAGTGATAACTACAAGAAATACAGATAAAATCACTGTAATCTTAAATTATTCCTCCTTCACACTATAACACAAAAAATCCATTTTAGATGGATCAAAGACCTGATTGTAAGATGTAAAATAATAAAGCTAGAAGATAACATAGGAGATTTTTCTTCATGACTTTGGGATAGGCAAATATTTCTCTAATAGATCCCACACAGTGTTAACCACAAAGAAAAAGACTGATAAATTGGACTTCATTAAAATTAGGACATTCTGTTCAGCAAGAAACATGATTAAGAGACTCAACAGGCAAAACAAGGAGAAGAATAAGAAATTTACAGTATACTTTATAACTGAAAAGTATATGTACACAACACTTGCAAAAAATTCCTACAAATCAGTAAAGAAAAATGTATGCAATGTAGTTTATCTACGTAAATTGTAC
The DNA here is from genome assembly GCA_963575035.1 of Avahi laniger. Lineage (NCBI taxonomy): Eukaryota > Metazoa > Chordata > Mammalia > Primates > Indriidae > Avahi > Avahi laniger. Next base: position 28,190 of record CAUYSK010112428.1, read on the forward strand.
ATAACATAGTTTAGGAATCAGCAATTCTATTCTAGCTATATAGCCAATTAAAAAAAAGTGTAAATCTGTCCACAAAAAGATGTGTATAAGAATGTTCTCAGGAGCATTATTTTTAATACACTTAAACCTGAAAAAAACCCTAATATTCAACAACAGAATGGATAAACTGTGGTATGTTCATCAAAGAACAAATTACTGCTATATATGACAACATGAATGAATATTATAGACATATTGAATAAAAGAAATCAGACAAAAAAGAAATCAAACAATGAAATCATCTACTCTATTATTCCAGTTATGTACAGATGAAAAACAGGACAAACCAATTTTAGATAAGAAATTAGAATATTAGTTATCTTTGGGGAGGATGCCTCAGGAAGGAGGCACAGGGAGTCTAGAGGGATGATTATGTTGTCTATCTGAAGCTGAGTGGTTTTCACATAGGTGTGTTCACTTTGGAAAATTTCATTGAGATGCATGCTTAAGATGTTTGTACTTTAATGCACGTATGTTACATTTCATTAATAAAGTTTTAATAATCAATTACATACTTACAGTTAGAATAGAAAGGCTGTATAAGTTATTCATTAAAATTTTGTCATGTAATATCAATGTCCTAAAATTACTGAACAGAGAACATTTTGAAATACTAAATGAATATATATTATATATATATATTCATATATCTTCAGATCATGAGGCAGAGACACATGGCTGCTTTGGATAAGAATGAAAACCGAGTTCTAAGGGAAGCATAATTGAATATTATTTCAGCTGTGAGAATAAATTCACTACACATTGCCAAAAATATTACAGACTGTATCATGTAGCCAATTACTTCTATTTAAAAAAGATAAATTGCACTTCATCGAAGTATCAAACCTTTTCATTTTCATCAAAATATCAAAACTTCTGTGCTGCAAACTAAACCATGAGGAAAGTAAAAAGACAATCCACAGTAAGGAAGAAAATATTTACAAATTATAAATTTAACAAGGGACTGGTATCTAGAATATATAGAGAACACTTACAACCCAATAATAAAAAGACAATCCAATGTCAAAGTGGGCAATGAATTTGAATAGACATTTCTCCAAAGAAGATATGCAATGTCCAATAAGCACATGAAAAGATGCTTAACATCATTAGGCATTAGCGAAATGCAAATCAAAACCACAAAATACCACTTCACATCCAAAAGGATGGTTATAATAAAAAAAAAAGAGAGAGACAACAATTGGCAAGGTTATGCAGAAAACGGAACCTTCATATATTGCTGGTGGGGATGTCAAATGATGCAGCCACTTTGGAAACCGGTTGGTCAAGTCTTCAAAATGCTAAACACAGTTATCATATCACACAACAATTCCACTTCTAGGCACTTACCCAAGAAAAATGAAAACATAAATATACACAAAGACCTGTATGTGAAGTCTTCAGAGTAGCATCATTCATAACAGCCCCAAATTGGAAACAATCTATAATAGATGTCCATTAACTAATGAATGGACAAATAAAATGTGGCATATCCATACTATGAATTATTACTTGTCAATAAAAAGAAATGAAGTATAGATACATGCTACAACATGGATGAAACTTGAAAACATTATGCTGAGTGAAAGAAGACCGTTACGAAGGGACAAATGCTGTATGATTCCATTATATGAAATGTCCAGAATAGGCAAAGCCATAGAGTCAGAAAGCAGATTAGTACTACCCAAGCAGTACCCAAGGACTGGCAGGCTGGAAGGGATGAGGGAAGGGCAATTACTGCTAATGGGTACATGAGTTTCCTTTAGGGGAAATGGAAATGTTCTAAAATTATATTGTGGGGATAGTTACACAACCTTATGAATATATATTTAAAATTTCAACTGTACTCTTTAAATGGATAGATTTTATACTATGTAAATTATATCTCAAATAAAGCTGTTTTAAAAAAAGAAAGGGAAGAAAAAATAGTTAATTTTTTAAAACTGTACAATATTTTGATTAAAGCCTCTTAAATTTATAAAATAGCAAATATAAAGCCTTTAATCCATTTCTTATAGTAATATTTGCCCCTTATTGAGTACTTTCTACTTACCTATTACTTTTTTAAGTGCTTTCGTGTATTAACTCAATACACAAAGTGACAATGTGAGATGGCTACTATTATTTCCCTCTGAAGAGGAAGGACCCAGGGCTCACGGAGGCCAAGTAGCATAATTAAGGTCTAACAACTAGTGACACTTCATGAATCTAACTTAGGCAGCTTAATTTAAATTCCATATTTTAAAACATTACACTATATTGATTCCACCTCCCAACAGGAGTTCTATTCTTATTATACAATTCCCCAGTGGAGCATGGACTTACCAATAATGTGGTGATAGAACAGCTGTGGGATCATGAAACTATATAGCTAATGAAATTTCTAGAGATGAATATATACCCGCTTTTGTAAGTATATGGATAGAAAACCACAGAATAGATTTAAAGATAACTCCTAAATATGCACACAAACAGAAAATAATAGCAGCATGGAAAAATAGGACATTGACAGAAAAAGGTGTCTATTTTATATAAATGTATCTGTCAGAATCTTTTTGGCTGCAAGTAACTGAATATCCAAGTCACTGTGACTTAAACACTACATTTATCATCTCTTATAGCAAGGAAAATAGGTAGGTGTTCTAGTGATTGGTCAATGGCATGGTGACGCTGGCACTGTTTATGTTTTTGCTTGGCCAGATTGATAGGTCTCTGTCCTTTGGCTTGGCCCTCTTCTTTGTGCAATAAAAAATGTATCTTTAAATTTTACATATTTGCCCATTAACATCTAAAGAGACATTTTCTCTTTTGCAGCTCTTTTTATCACAGAAGAAAATCCTTGCCAACCTTTCTCGCCCCACTTCCTTCCTTTCAGCAGCGAGGGTTGCATGACATGCCCATGCCAAATCAGTCACCGGTAGCAGGGATAGATTGTGATCACTGGCTTTGACTAATCAACATTTACTTCTTTAGGATACCCGTTTGACAGCATGTAAGTGGGTGGACATCCTCAGTAAATTGGAGGCTATGGGCTTGGCAGGAAGAAAGGGGTGGAAGGCTGGTTGTTGGTTAGGTGACCAACAGTGTCTGCCACAAGAAAGTAGTAATGCTAAAAACAACCATGCCTTTACAAGTAATAGCCTTAACCACAAACCAAAGTGCCATTTCTACATGAATTCTGTGTGGAGAAGACATTTTCTTATGTCTACACACAGATTTCTCAACAACAAATAAAAATGTGAACAGTATCATCTTTGAGTATTCAAGAATATTGTGTTTGATTTTCTCTTCAAAATGGCATTTCCAACCTATATGCTGAATCAGGCACGGTAACACATATCATTGAAATGCTAATGTTTAAACCATTCTTTTATAATAAAATATGACCGACAGTACCCAAATTGGAAGCCAATAGAAAATACTGAGTCAAAAGATACAATTTTTTTTCCTTGCCTAGAGAAAAATTTGGAATTAAAATCTTTAAAACCAAATTTATTTTCCTTAATGTAAGCCATTAGGTGTTGGATTCATACATTGTGTAGAAAGGTTTATAACTGAAACATTCGAGAATTACCAATGCATTTAAGTTCATTTCCTTATCATTTTAATTTTCTGCTTCCCAATTTAAATTCTCTTTGAAAATGTTTCAAGTAATTGTGTTACTTTTAATGGTTTTTTATTCCATACTCACTATACTTTTCAATACCACATTAAAATTGCAGCACAGAAACATGTTCTTCATCTGCTGTAACAAAGACAGTTCTTTTAACATGAACTTTGGAGGTCTTCTATTAGTTTCTAGGAGGGAAACTCAGTTTTCCGAACCCTGTGCATAAGAATTATGAATAACTACTTGAAAAATACAAACTTAAGAATCTCTTTGTGCTTAAACTACTATAAAATTGCAAAACTGCACTTCTATGAAAGGCTTATGTGCACCAAAATTTTTCACCTCAACACTCTTCTGATAGGTGATGTTTCCTTTTTCGTCTTTGTGAGAGGAAGAAAGGTCTCACATTCGTCTGAGGCTTAGATCCAAGTTTTTAGGTTTGATAAATACAGTGTAGTTGGATGGCAGAAAGAGGTAGCAGTTTGGGATGATTTGAGTTACTATTAGAATGTTTTACTTTGATCATATGCTAGATACTCTAGATTTTAGAAATAAAAAATTGAGATTATGACTCATTGCAGAAGGGAAGGAAAGGTAAATAGATTAAATAAGTGCTTTTTCAATTAAAAAAGCAGCCCCATACTCAGTAGGGTGAGCCTTTGTGAATTTAAAGTTAGTAATTTTCCTACTTCAGATTGCAATTTGAACAGGAGAATTGACTCTCTCAGGACAATTTCAGGGCCAGGGTTTAAATTCCTGTCAAAATAGCACTGACTAAGGGTACCCTTTATATCAACTCCGTAAATGTATACATCATTAGGAAAAAAAAATGCTGTGGTCACCTTGAGAAGACAATGCCTTATATTTTATGGGTGAAGAGAGGCTCTCGACTGTCTAGCAATCCTGAGATCGCCCCCAAATTCTGGGAACCCCATTCTCCATCTGGTCCTCATCAAGGTTTAACGAAGCCAAAAAGAACAACTTCTCCATTCTAGATGGTAGGTCCTGCAAAACAGATGCGGATCCCTGGAGAAAATAAAAGGAAAAGAGTTTCTCTCTCCATCCCATCCCCCAACTCTCCTGTGTCTCCACGACCGAAGGTGTTAACCGCACCCGCTACCCACGCCGTGCTCTCTGGGGCAGCTCCTTTTCTGTAAGGACTGTTACGGATGTACTTTAAGCCTCTCATCAGAAAAGAACCAGGAGGATATTTGAAAGCAGGGGAGCCATGAAGTGCGGAAGGAGTTGGGGGCTCTCCTTGCACACACTTCCCGCAGGGTCCAGACCTTCCCCGCTCCGGTCTCGGAAGCCCAAAGCACGCCCACAAAGGCCAGGCGCCCGGTCGCTGCGCCAGGGCAGAAGCAGGGCGGGTTGCTCCTCGCGGCTCTGGCGGGCCTTGGGCCAGGGCTGGAGGGAGGGGAGGTGGGGGTGGGGATGTGTGTGGGGGTGGGGGTAGGGGTGGGGGTAGGGCTGGGGGCGGAGGCGGGGGCGGGGTGGGCCAGGAGGGGCGCTCGCGTCACGTGCGCGCGCAGGGGCTGTAATAAATGCCCGCGAGCGCGAGGGAGCGGCGGAAGCGCTCGGCGCCTGGCTTTGCGCGCGCGGCTGCACCGAGCAAGAGCTCGAGGTCGCCACCAGCCGTCGCCGCCGAACCCGGCTCGAGTCCCCGCCCCTTGCTCCTGCAGATAATGCTCAAAGACGCTCGGGCGCCCACCCTGGCAAACTGACGAGGCAGCTAGCTCCCTTTCCGCCCCGACTGCACGGTCTAACTTTGGAGCGCTTTGCCTGCCACTTCTTCCAGGGTGCAGGGAACCGCGGAGGCAGAGCCTCGCGTCCCCCTGCAGTCTGCGCCCTCGTCGCCTCCGGACGCGCAGTGCCCGGGTCCTTCCCCAGCGGGGCGCTCTGTTTGCAGCAGTACGTGAGGACTCGGGGCGGCTGCGGAGGCCGCCGTCCCGCTCGGCTCAGCTCTCCCCGGGAACTTCACACTGGAGAGGTAAGGGCGATTCTAAAGTATATCGCTGAGGGGTCAAGCTGCCAACTTTTCCCATCTCATTTTTGTCTTTTAAAACCCTACTTAAAAAAAAAAAGGCAACTTGTCGAGAATGGTCAGGGACGGAGGGTGGGTGGGCTACTCGGCAAGCGGCGGCATTGGAGATTAGCGGAGGCTTGTTCCTGTAAGTGACTTTGTGGGTGCACCTCCCTCTGTGGCGCGCTTTCCTTTTGGGTTAAATGAATAGTGTGCGCCTGCAGTGTATGGGAGGAAAACTCTGAGGTTGCCGGGGAGCCGCTGGCATTCTCGGGTGCAGGCCACACGTTAGGCACACACTTTCCAGGAAATAATGATTGAGTTCTTGACCAGCGTCCGGGTAAGAGATTTCTCCCAGTGACCGGAACCATTCATTCTCAGTAGTTCACGGCCCCCCTCGATGTACCCATGGATACGTGTATGAATAGCCTTTTATTAAGACATTCACCCTCAATTTGGGACTACTGTGGGCATTATGAATGTTGTGAGATGGGACAATGGAATAAAATATGCCTTAAATGAAAAATAATACCTTAAAACTCACTATAGAGAAACGTGGACCTCTAGACTGAAATAAAACATTCTAGACAGATAACATCTTTTGCAGACTATATGTAATATATAGCAATTACATCTTGTAATTCAAATAGTATTTCCAAGCTTTGACTCTTCTGGGCTACTTTTGCCACTTATTTTTGGCCTTCCGGATATTACCTTGCGAAATGTGGTTGTCTGTTTTGTGGAAACATACATTGTGAAAAGTCCTCTGGAAGAAAAAAATGGGTTGGAGAAAAGTTATTTCAAAAGCGAGTGTCCATTTGTTGGTGTTATGTAGACAAGTCAAAGTGGCATACTTTCGTTGTAACTTTTGCTTTTGTTATTAAAAAGATTGATATCGGCCTGTATTTTCATCTTAATCGCATGACATGTCGTTATAGCCAAAAGGAGTGGAAGAGCCTGTCTTGGAGATTTTCCCGGGGGAATCCTGAGGTCATTCACTATGAAGTGTACCGCGCGGGAGTGGCTCAGAGTAACCACGGTGCTATTCATGGCTAGAGCAATTCCAGCCATGGTGGTTCCTAATGCCACTTTATTGGAGAAACTTTTGGAAAAGTACATGGATGAGGATGGTGAGTGGTGGTCGGCCAAGCAAAGAGGGAAAAGGGCCATCACAGACAATGACATGCAGAGTATCTTGGACCTTCATAATAAATTACGAAGTCAGGTGTATCCAACAGCTTCTAATATGGAGTATATGGTAAGGAAATTTTTCAAGCGGTATGTACAAAAGAAATGTTTATTTGTGTTTTCGGTCACCACTGTTAAATTTTCTCTTGCTATTCTTTAATCTTTAACCATTTGTCCAGTATGGAATTAAAAAAAAAGATTTTCTTTGAGGGTGTCTTACTCTGCATCTTCTTTTATTAGCATTCCTCCTGTTTCTAAGAGCTCTTGGAATTTCAGAGTAGAATTAAATAGCTTTAGATACAATGTTCCTACTAAGTGCTCTAATTTCGACTTCTACCAGAAGGTTACTGATACTGAGAATGCTGAATAGTTGGTGTATTTGCTTTTAAGTGGCTCAGTAGACAAATTACTTCCTAATTCCTAACTGATAGAACCTTCTTATGAATAGTGGATATTCTCCATTTAGGTGCTGATACACACACACACACACACACACACACACACACACACACACACACACACATAGTTTCTGATGGGCCTTTGTTTCTTACAAATATGTAAATAACATTGTAAAGGATACATTTCTATGGTTGCTATATGTTAAAGACTACTTTGGCAATGTCTTTTCTTTCTGGATTTATTATTTGTGAACTTTGAAGTATGAAAATAAGCCTGGACAAATGATTAAATAAAAATATGCAACTTATCCTGAATGACCTTATACTCACTCTTAAAGTAAATTAGCAAGTTTGAGAAACAAAATTACTTCTTTAAAACTATCAACATATAATTTAATATACTATTATTTCATGCCCTGAATATTTAGAAAACTTAAAAAAAATCTATTATATTACTTCTATGAATTAGGAATGCACTAGTAAAGCCTGATAATATATCATTGTTGGTGATGGCAAAGTTTATTTAATGAAAATTGAAAATCACATTTCTCCTTCGGGTACATTGTAGGTTGCAGTTAATTTTAACGCATTCTAATTTTTCTTTTTTTCTGCATTTACATTAGTTTTGATGGATATTCTCCATTTAGGTAGCTTCCGTGAAACATGGAAATTCTAAGTTTCCATTACTCCATTACAAAATACCCCATTATGTTAACTTCTACTGGAAAAAAAATTTTATCCTAAAGAGAGTAGGTAGCACTGAAAAGAACTAATCAAACATTAAGAATTGGGACCCAGGAATCAGGCTGTATAGGTTTAATTTATGGCACTGACACCTACTAGGTTAATTTCTCTTTACTTGAACGTTCTTGTGTCTAGTATGTGTACTCACTTCAAGGGGTTGTTGTGAAGATTAAATGAGATAACCTGGGTAAAGTTCAGCTCATTATCAGGCATACTGCAAGGTCTCAGTAAATGTTCCTAAAACCTATATTCTTAATTTTATGTCTCCTCATACTGTTTTAATATGATATTCAGGGAACTGTTAGCTCTTTTCAAAATTCTGTGCAGGATATGACATCTGTAACGTCTCATATTTCTGCTTCTTGTGTATTTTAAAGTGTTTGCCCAAAGCGAAAAACTCTATGACTTCTTCATCTGTGAGACTTCAAACAGAAAAGTCAATTATGAAGTCTTTCCAACTAGGCCACTGTATGCTTATTCCATGTGGATAGATATTCAGTTGCATTTTATTTCAAATAAGGAAGAACTTGGAAGTTCAAACCCACAAAAAGAAATCTGAGAATATTTGTATGTGTTTTAAGTAATACAGAAATCATGAAGGAACAGTTCTGTGATTCGTTTTCATGTCTGACTTCCAAAAAAAATAACTGCTTATTGTATGATGTCTGGTGGGATGTTTATATGAGTTTCATTTCAGTTTCACTGGTTTCATTCTATCCTTGAAATGTAGATTCAGAAACCAGCCAGGGTTTATGTTGTGTTGCCCTTAGATACTGTTAGCACTGGAACGGGGTCTCAGCCATTAACTAGGCTGCAGAGGAGTACATTACCCAACTGTAATACTGGAATGCATTTTCTAGAATACACATCTAAGGGAACTCTAAAATAACAATTCCATTTTATTTGAAATACTGTTGATTTAAGTATTTAATAGCAATGTAATTATAAATGTAAATCATTCTTATAAAAATACAGCTTATTCAGTTACTTAAAGTGTATTTATATGAGAAAACAAAATTAAAAATGGCTAAAGAGCTATTTCCTGTAAAATCTGCAATGTTCTATGATAAGTGCCACTTCTTTTGGCCACTTATACCGTATGTGTCATTTCATGTTAAATGCTTGAATAGCCAGTTACCTTATTTACACTTAGTGTGTATTTTACTCTGTCTTTGAACTTATGGCAGCCAAGTTACATCCACACTTACTAACATTACATCCCTATATCCCTGCTCCTAAATTGTAGTATTAAAAATTGAGAATGAAAAGTCATATCTTCCCTTGAAGAGCTTATGGATTGATCGAGAAGAAAGAATAGACACATTTGACACATTTCTAGTAAGCAAGGACACAACAGTCTTTGTTTATGTGTATGAATAATGCCAAGGGAGCACAGAATAATGGAACATTCCTAATTGTGAGAGTTAATCAGTGGGGAAGATGAGCTACATGTTGTTTCTAAAAGGTGGTCAGGGACATGAATTGTAAGAAAGGGTGGAACGTAGACGTCATTTAGAGGAAGAGGAACAGAAAAACACAGGGTGGCAGGAATTGTCAGGCTAATTTTAAGGAATGAGAAGCAGATTAGATTGATGAAAGTTCAGATCTTGTGGCAGAATTAGGAAGCAGAGAAATGAATTGTTGGTGATGGAAACCAGTAATCCTAAGGAAGGAGATTACCTACATTTACTTTAGGTAAATTGAGAAACAGGGGCTTTTAGGTCATCCAGTGAACCCGTTGCCTCCAGATTTTGGAGGAAGAAATACTAAGAATTGTTTTTCTCATTGGTAAAATCAGTGAAAGAATATAAACTTCGCAGGTTGTAATGAGATGAGACATTTGATACTTCTGAACAGATTCACTTTCTTCAAGCCTTCCCTTCCATGGGTTTTAAGACCCTATTGCTTGGTTCTTCCATCCCCATGTCTGTATTTTCTGCCCATCTCTTAAAAGTTTGTTCCCTAGGTTTTCACTTTTGTCCTTCTCCCTGCCTACAGGGCCTTACCTACTCCTTCAAGTACCATTGTACCTTTGTGACTCTGTATTCTATATCCCACCCCAATGACACTGTCTTTAAGTTTCATTTTCCTATTTCTTACTGCCCATTGGATCATATCCATGTGATATTACTCCACCGTTACATCAAGCCAAAAATGTCTAAAAAGAAACCTAACTGCCTTATCCTTTCCCCCCACCCTCAACTCTACCTACCTTCCTTCCTGGGTTCTTTCCCAGTGAATCTCATCAACATCTGTTCAGTTGTCTCTAAGAATCATACAGAACTCCTGCCCCCAAATTGGACACATTCTCACTTCCCACCACTCATTTCTGTGTAACATACACACATAAACATAAATACACAATTACTGGCCAAATTTTATGGATTCTGTCTCAAATGTCTTTCGAATCCATCTCTTCTATTTCATTGTAATATTTGCTTGTTGTCTCACACCTACCTTGGTACTACAGCTTTCCACCTAGCAGACCATACCAATCTCTTCCTACTTTATTTCCAATTTAGCCCACTCTCCTCACTGTTGATAAAGCTGACTTTTCCCCTCACACAAATCTGTGCTGGTTGCTCAGCTGCACAAAAGTTCTTTTGACTCCAGGCTGCTCACAAGTTAAAGTCCACCAGGATTAGCTTTTAAATGGAAGCACATGTAGTGCAGTCTGCTCCATAGCTGTTGATTTCCTTGTGCATATTTGAACCTGTGTTCACATTGAACTACTTGCTGTTCTTAAAGATGGTTATGCTTCCTCATGCCTCTGTGCTTCTTTGCTCATTTAGTGGCCTGTGTGCCTGGAATACCAGTCTGTCTCCTCCTAACAGACTTTTTTTTTACCTCCAAGATTAAATGCAAACATTGTCTTTTCTATAAAACTTCCTCTCATATACCCATTCCTCTGCCCCACTCCTAAAGTACTTTATTGAAGCCTATTTATAGTATTAAAGTTTTGTTGCAATGAAATATTTACATGTCTGTTTTCCTTTCCAAGACTCTGAATTCCTGGAAGGGTATGGATCATACCTTATTTATCTTTGTAACCCAGAGCTTAGTTAATGTTTGTTGATTGAATATTGTTGAATGTTTGATAACTATGTGTTGAATGAGTGGATGGATGAAAGAATAGGTAAGATCATACAGGAGACAAATACAGAGGACAGGTAAGAAAGAGAAATTATAATAACAAAAGTCTGGAAGGTAGACTATCACCAAAACCAGAGATATGGATGCAGGAAATTGGAAACATTTGAGGGGAAGGCATAAATGCCTCAAATAATTCAGGATTTTTTTCTATTTTTCAAATAATTCTATAATATAGAGCTACTAAGCTAATACTAAAGATATTGAAATGTTACAGAATTTAATGAAATGATTTAGTGGGTATTTACCTCTTGTTAAAATTTTTAATCTACAGCTTCTAAAACATTATAGATTGACTAAAATCCAAAGTAGTTTACTGTTATACAAAATACACCTAAGTCTGGAATGTACTTTAGCTACCAGGGCACTTTACCTGAAAAGGACACACAGGCCAATGATATATACCATCTCTTGCTGTTACTACTGTTTCCATGGCTTTTTGAGAACTGTTGGCAGACACCGTGGTGGGAGGGCTGATGGCTGTGCATGTTTACTCTCTCACCTCACTGACGGGTGAGGATATGGGCAGAACCTTGGCAGGCACTTTTCCAAATGTAGAACAAAATACATCTGAATATCTCTCCTTTTGCTAGGCAACCAGAGGCTGTGAGCCAGATAACCAGCGGTGCTTTCCGGCGGTGGTGCATGCTGATGCACATGATGTCTTGGTTCCAATTTGTTACTTACATTTTTTTCTAAGGCTGTGCTTAAAAGTGGAAATCATATTTTACTTTGTATTCTCTGTGCTTCAGTACAACATATAGTTCCAGAATCTGAACATGGGACAACCTAGTTTGTTGAACAGGGTGATTCTAGTCTGATATATGCAAAAGTTATTTTTAGCTTGTGTGTTGCTCTGCTTTTTTCTCATAAATCCATATTTTCTGACATTATTTACCATCAGTGATATACATCCAACATTCAAGATAAATGCAGATAAATGATGTCCTTACAATTTGTTTACCATAGCACATTTCTTAATCTTGATAAAAGTGTCAGGAAATCATTGCAATTAAAGTTTTATTGCAATTAAGGTTATTTCAACTCTTGATTCTTTTGTTGTTGTTGTTGTTGAGACAAGAGTGTCACTCAACTGTAAGCTCCTGGTCCTGGGCTATGAGCGATTCTTTTGTCTCAGCTCCCCAGGTAGCTGGGACTACAGGCGCACACCACAACACCCGGCTGGGTTTTGTGTATTTTTTTGTTTGTTTCTTGTCTCTAGAGATGGGTCTCACTGTGCTCAGGCTGATGTCAACCCCTGAGCTGCAGCTGTCCTCCCACCTCGGCCTCCCAGAAAGCTAGGATTACAGGCGTGAGCCACCGCACCTGGCCACAACTCTTGGTTCTTAAATAATAGTTTTCTCTCTGTATACTGGTGCTTGCCTGGTAATTTCCAAAAAATAATATTTTTATCTTTTATTGATATATAGTATCTACATGCACTTACAGGTACATGAAATCTCTTTGTTGATTCAAAGAATATCATCAATATTTTCAGTTACTATGTTTTTTCCTAAATTTAAAATAGCTGATTTAATTTTCATAAAGTGTTTTTTATTTTACTTTAATAGTATCAGTTACATATAATAAAGTTGTTTTAAGTATCTTTGTCTATAGAGTTTAAAAATTATAAAACCTTAATTTCAATAGTTTCTTTTAAGACATTGACACTTTAATGTATTTTTTTTTTTGAAAATTACACTGTAGATGGCAGTGCCTCTAGGAAGAAAACAACATTACAGCTCAGTTGTATTGAACTTAGTAATTAATTACCTTGGAGTTCTGGGAGATTAAAGATTCGTCCTTAAATGTTAGGTATAGCCATATGTCTGAGGGTTTAGATTGTCAAGAGAGAAAAGTAGTTTTAACAGAAAAAGGGAACAGACCAAGAAAAATGGCACAAAATTTTGGAACTGTATTATTATTTATTCCTTCATACTGGGAGTTTACCATATGCCAAACACTGTACAGGGCCCAGCAGTAAACACAACAAACATTCTTCCTTGCATGAAAGAGGTGTGAAGGCTTTGAATCCTCCAGAATCAGCAAGGGGGCCCAGGTGGCTGACAGAGAGTGAGCATGGGAAGTGTAGAAAATGAGATCAGAGATTTAATTGGGGAGGGCAGATGCAGGTCATTATAGAGACCCTCACTTTTAGTCTGAGTGATAAGAAACCATTTGATGCATTTGGACAGAGGAGTAATATGATCTTACTTATACTTACTGAGGATGATTCTGGCTTTATTGAGAACACACTTCAGTTGGTAGGAGGAGGGTCATGGTTTTGAACAGGAAGACAAAGTGATTGCAATACTCCATACAGCAGTTGATGGTAGCTGGGAGTGGAATGGTAGCCAGGAAGGTGGGGAGAAATGTTAAGAGTGTGAATATAAACCCCTTTGTGATCATAGCATTAATCTTGAAAAATTTAAGGAGGCCTTATTGCAAGATGAATGAAATTGACTTGGCTGGGAGACAGCCAGTAGGCTGGGATTTCCTGCATCTGATGCAAGATCTAAATCTATCCAAGCCTTGGCTACAGTGTTTTGAAAACTGATGGGCAGTTTCCACTCTGGTTTAAATGTCAATGGGAAAGATTCTGGATCCTTTAACTTGCAGGGACTTCATCAGCATTTACATGGTATTTAAAGTCGTGGGGATGGATGAGATTATCAAGGGACTGAGTTATAGAGATCTTCAGGAAGTGAGCCCTTGACATACTTTCCAGAAATCACCAGTTACTTGGTACCCATTTTACCAAAAAAATTCCAAGAGATTAGAGGAGGTGGAACCCAGCTTCTGCCTTCCCACACTTCCTGGGATAGAGATGCCTACTCTTTTCCCACCTGGTCTGCAGTTCTCTCTCCAAACCCAGTTTCCTTCCTCCTTCCCTCCATAAACAGAAGATGAGAACTTTAGCATGAGAAGTAAAATAGGAAGTGGTCCAGTTCTTGTCCAGTAATCACCAATTTTACTATCATGGGAAATATCATTGGGATTTTACATAATTTTGGAGGTCGCACAAGACAGATTTTGGATGGGAGGGGGACTGTACAGTTGAGGAACTGGAAACATTGGAGTTGCCATTTTCTAAGGTTGGGGATAGTGCAGATAGACCAGCTTTTGGTAAAGAAAGCTGGAACTCAAATTTGAACATATTAAACTTGAGGTTTAGCTTAAATATCCAGGTGAATGTGTCAAATATGCAATTAGATACATAGCAATTAGATGTAGGCCAATCTCAAACATAAAATTAGGATTCATCAGCATTTACATGGTATTTAAAGTCGTGGGGATGGATGAGATTATCAAGGGACTGAGTAATAGAGATCTTTGGGAAGTGAGCCCTTGACATACTTTAAAGTGTAGAGGAAGGGAAGGTGAGGAGGAACAAGAAGGGGACTTGAGATTTAGGAAGAAAACCAGAGGAGCATGAAGGCCTGGAATCCAAATGAAGAAAAGTAGAAAGCATGATCAACTCTCTCAGATGCTGCTTATAAAAAGCTCAAATAAAATGCAGATATGACAATATTATAACATATTTGACAATATGAGAGCCACTGGAGATCTGATAAAACAGTTTGGGTGAAGTCATAATGGTCCAAGAATGGTTCAAGAATGGGATGAGAGAAATTAGCATGTTTATTCATTTATCCAGCAAACATGCAACATCTCCTGTGGGCCAGGTGGTATCCACAATCTTAACTCTTTTCTAGCCAAAAGTTTTCAACTTAGCTTTGGAAGAGATAATTCAATTAGGGAATATATCTCAGATTTTATGATGGTCAGTAGGAAAATGTAGTTACTTTACATGATTTTTTTTTTTGTGCAGTTGCCTTTACTGAATGCCTTCATTAAAAACTGAAAATATTAATTTCTAATCATATATAATCACAGTTAAGAGTGATGTTTAGTTCAGAAACATTCTCTTTGCTGTTATTCAGGCTGTGCTCTTTCACATAGTCCTTACAGGACATTGTACAACCAAATAATTGCAAATGATTTAAAATTTAAATTCTCACTTTTAATGATTCTTACTAACTCAGTTAAAGCCAAGTGTTTATAAAAATGGCAGTAGGTCATTGTTTTATATATATTATGTATTATATATAATATTATGGATGATATATATAAAATATAATACATGTGTGTATCTATAATATTTAGTTTATGGAAAGAAAAATGTGAAAATTCAAGTGGTAATGAATTATCTGGTGAAAATATTTTAGTATTTATGTCTGAGTAACTCCGTCTTTATTTTCCTAAATATAATTTTAAGAAGATACGGTAAGGCTTTTTTATAATTGATTAAAGCAGTTTGTTGTTTTTATTGATACATTTGTGTTTAGGAAAATACATTTAATTCAACAAATATTGACTGAGCATTTATATGCCAGACACTGTTCCTGATGCTGGGGAATACGTTAGGGTATAGAAAGTTTAGCAAGTTAATGAAAATAAGCAGAGTGAGATGACAGAGGATGGTAGAGGTGGAGCTAATCGTAGGGATATTTAGGGAAGGCTTTTCTGAGTTGGTGGCTTTTGATCTGAGAGCTGAATTAGAAGGAGTCAGATAAACAAAGAGACCTATCATTCTAGGCAGAAGGAATACCAGGGGTCAAGTCTTAAAGTCAGGAATGAGGTCACAATTCCACAGAGGCCGGAGTGACTGAATTTTATTCCGAAATAGGGGAAGTGTTATAAAATGAAATAGATGTATAAGCATGAGCCGGAATCCTTTCGGGCCTTATAGGCGAAGAGGAATTTGGACTTTATTCTGAGTGAAGTGGAGAGCCATTGGTCAGTTTCCTGCAAGGGACTGACCTGCTCTTATTTCCAAATTTTATAAAATTACTCTGACTACCTTACAGAGAATGGTCTGAGGGAGAGGCGAGACTCGAAAGCAGAGAGACAAGTTGGAAGCTGTTGGCTGCGTTCTGTGTGGGAGATGGTGGCGGCATGAACCAGTGTGGTAGCGTTGGATAGCTTCAATGTGGACGGTAAAGGATAAAGAGGAATCTGGGATGTCCTTAGGTTTTTACAAGCCTTTTGGGGGACAGCTGAAGCATTTCCTGAGACAGGAGGAGAAACCGGAGACAGTGAAGATGAAATTGGGAGTTTTTTTTGGCTAAGCTATGTTTGAGATGGCATGCCATCTTAAGTTGCTTTTAATGGTCAGTGGAGAGATGGAACTCGATAAAAATGGGAAAATCATGTAGATATCATTAGGAACCATCGAAACTGAACTGACTGAACATCGTCCAAGGAGAGAATATGTTTTATAGACAAGGCTTGGATGCCATAGTTTGAGGGCTGAGGCACAGCACTGTGTAGAGGTTGAGCAGAAAGGAGAAGTTAGCAAAGCAGCTGAGAACAAGTGGTCAGTAAGGTCGGAAGAAAAGGCAGGAGAGACTCGTGTCCCAGAAGTCAGGAGAAGAGAGTCCAACATGAGAGAAGTCAACTTTTTTCAACATTGCTGAGAAGCTGCATAAAATGAAGAGGAAAAACCAACAGTGGTTTTGTCAATACTGAGGTCATTAGTGATCTTCATAAGAGTAATTCCAGTGGTCAGCTATGCTTGGAAGTCTTGTTTAGGAGATAAGATGAGAAGGGGAGGTGAGGGAGTAGAGAAGTAATTTTAACTCCTCAAGATGATGTTGCCGTGAAGGAGATCAGAGAAATGGGATAATAGCTAGAGGGAAATACGGGGAAGCTTTTGTTTTTGTTTTTTGGAGAGTGTGTTTATAGGTTGATGGCAATGAACAGGTTGAGAAAGCACTTGGTACAGGAGGAAGAAAATATAAGTACAAAGTCAGTTCATTTATTCTTACAGGAAAGGCTGAGGTTTTTGGTACAGAAGCAGGTAATTTGGAGTATTTGATGAAGAAAAGAGAATTGTCGTGTGAGTGCTTCTCTTTGTCCCGGTTAACTATGAAGCAAGATCATAATTGAGCTGAGACTGAGAGGACAGGAAAGAGGAGGTCTGAGGACAGGATATCATGAAATCGTTTTAGGGATATCGTGTAGGGATCTTTGTGGAGTCATATGTATGGGAGGTTTCCAGGTGCTTTAAGCTCACTCTTTACACAGGGCTTTAAGTTCAGAAGTCTAATAGATACGGAAGAAGTTTACTACCTGTGTCAAGGTACTGCCCCAAATCAGAAATTGAAAGTAATGATGCCTTCTCTGATTTGCCGTTGGTCACATTACTTTATATTGTGTCACCTGCTTCACTTTTGGAGACCCCAGAGATGAGAAAGAGATGATCAAAGACATATTGGTAGGAGATTGATTTTTAAAATATTCAGATATTAGGTAATACAGATCGAGTACAGATACAGACCAAATAGTGTGTTCGAGGTTCACATTGCAAACTGAATGCTAAATACAGATAGTTGATTGGGAATCTGAAAATTAAATTTGGAATTATGGAAAACTACTGGCCCAAATATGTACCTTGGATCAGTGCGTTACTAAATGGGCCAGAAATAAGAACCAAAAACTGTGATCTGGTGACTCTTACTTTTTTCTTCTTTTGACTAGTTAACGGAATCAATAAGGTGTCATTAAGTCAATTTCTTAAACATACATAGCTTATTGGGAAAGATACAGCAGATTTTCTATATTGGCAGCATGTCAACCTCAAAGGCAAAATATGAATGGGGGCACAATCTATTTATTAGGCTCTATATGCTTTATATTTTAAGTTTTTAACCACAGAATATTTTGAAATTGATCAGCAGAATATTAAAGATAGTGTTTTTCACAGAAAAGCAAATAGATATGATTTTCGGGGTATATATACGGGGGTGCTTTAATATAATACCACTCAAATTTTAATGTGCATATGAATCCCCTGATAATATTGTTAAAATACAGATTTTGGTTCAGTAGTTCTGGGATGAACCCAAATATTTGATATTTAAATATAAAACATAAACTAATCCATAAGATATTATAAAGTGATTTATTCTGAGAGCTTTTCTTTCCTCTCATGTATTTTTCTAGGCTTGGCTTGTAGATCAATCCTGCATCTGTCTAAAATTTACTGGGCTATGAATAAACTAAACACAGATGTTCATTCTTATAAATTGATCCAGTGTCTACATATAAAGACTTAAAGAACTGATAAGTTAGTTGGTACTTTTTAATTGCAAAAGAATTTCCTTAAATTCTGAGGTCTACTCAAATATCCAGAACATGATCTTGAAGATTAAACTACTCCTCTCTTAAAGGACAATACAAAATAATGAAAACATCATAGCCTTGGATTTATCAGAAAGTCAAGAAGAAGATAATGACATTTACAGAAAGAATCCAAGTTCAACTATTCAGGGCTTTACCTGTATGTAACATAGGTACATTATCAGTACCCTCCCATATGCAATTATATTGAACATGTAATGTAGAAGCCAAAGGAACTTAGACTCTTATGTCTCTGACCTGTTATTGCCCATTCCCAGGCAACTGTGGGACTAGACATTATCAATAAGTACATATTTTGGTGATCTGTGATAAGCCACGTTTTATAGTAGCTACACAAAAAATGTAAGACACAGTTTTGCTTTAAATTCTAGTTTGGGAATTAAGACCCAAAGCAATAGAGCTAAGAGAGTATATAGTAATTGGGGGATCTTGACAATGAGATGAGATGAAATGAATTAGTAGACATTCTGTAGAAAACATAGGAATTATGTCAAATCATTGGCTCTGCTACTCCAGGAAGACAATCAGCCCTGTATCTTGCATCTGTTATGGCATCTGTATAATATTGAAATAACAGGCTTAATTGAAATACTTTTGTGAGTTTATCCACATATTAAATTTCCCTTTCAAAAATATTTTAATTTTAATAAAATGAATAAGCAATTGCCTAAAATATTAGGTTGCTCCTTTTTTTTTTGAAGGTTTTAAGGCTTTGTTTTAAAGTAGATTTTTAAGTAAAACACTGCCACAGGTGCCTCACATCTCTGTAATTTCCAGGAGACCCTAAAATGTGCTTTGCCTAGAGGTAATGCAGCTTTCTTAGTAGCTGGCAGTGCCTCTGTGCCCCATAACACAAGTACTTCCTTTGAAATCTGAGCCTTGTGCATTTTTCCTATAACTACAAAGCCTTTTTAGAGCAGGTGAAGCACAGCACTTAAATACCTTAGGTAATTGAATTGTGAGGAATGCATTACAGCTGTTTTCCATAGTGCTTTAGCCACATGATTTAGTCACAAAAGCATCATAGGCTCTTTCAGCACAGATTTATTTGCTTATTAATTTCATTGATGTCTGTTGGAGGGAAAAGAAAATGGCTTTAAAGATATTATAATGAGGCATTGTATTTCGAATTTGAATCGAATGTCTCCTGAACTGTCAAGTGTGTTACTTCCATAGAATAATGAACTATTGGGCTATTTTGAAATCAAGTTATTGCTATAAAGAGGACCACATTGAGAACTTACTAATCTTTGGATTGTGGTTTCTGATTTAAAAAGGAAAACACAAGTGATTTGGGAGGGATTTAGTTTTCAACTAAGGTGGATAATTTATAAACCTGTTTTTCCAGAAGTGGTGCATTGCAAGAATTATGCTTTAAAGGTGGTACTTAAAAAAAGATAATTGTATATGTTTGATTTTTTTAACCACTTCTACATTCATGAGCTGATTGAAAAATCCCAGTGTTCTTGTTAGCTGTGCAGAAAAATTACACGTGGAAGTGTACGCCTTATTTCAAATATTTTACCGTCATATTTTCAGGACAAAGCTGAAGAGAGGCTTGGTTTTTGCTTTTTATTAAGAATATCTTATTCGACTAATTGGGAAGTTTTACTGAAGTTTCTCTGTTGTATTTATCTGTTATTAACAGTATTAAAACATGATTCAGAAACAGTTGAGCTCTGCTTCATAATTAGACTCACAATTAGAAAATCTGAAACCTCCTTGCAGATGACAAAATAGCTGTTGCTTCTTAGATAAGGGATACCCTTGATTGTCACCAGAAATATTATTTTACAGTAAATAATTCTTATGGGTGTTATAAGCAATACAGGACATTCTTTAAGTACAAATGATAAAATTTTAAAGCTAAAAGAAATCAAAGACTTATTCTAGCTCACTAATGGTAAAGATAAGGAAATGAAAACCAAACTTCATATAATCAAAGAGATAAATTTGAAAATACACAATTTAAATTAGAAAGAAAACTCTTTCAGGTGTATCATATATTTTAATTATCTATGGTTTAAGTAATTTAAACAAGTGCATACTTACATTTTCTCTGTCTATATAAGAAAACAAGAAGAAAATTTATCACGAATGCTCTTGCTTGTGTATGTCCAGAATACATGGCACCAAGAAAGGGGTATTCTTAACACCACTGAAAGCTAAGGTGCTGTCGTGACTTCTGACAGCCACTGACTGTTGAGAGCTAGGGTAGGTAGGATTGGAGATAATGGAGTGGTAATCTGAATTAAGCATGCAGATGTCCATGTCTCAAAAGAAGGATGTTTGTAGAATTAATTGTTAAAAATTTTTTGCAAATGCTAAAACAGTTTAAAAAAATAATTTCATCATATTATTTGCATTATTTGTAGTTTTCAGAAGTGGGAAGGTAAGACCAGAGCTTCCAGCCCAGATCTGGGCTGTCAGCGTAACTGCCTTTTCAATGCCACCATACTTTCATTAGGTTATTATTTTGCCAAAAAGAAATGCTTATTTTTAAAATTCTTATTAATTTGCAAATCCTATCATAGGCTGGTTTTTAATTGTCATTTAATTAGACTACCTAAGTGTAATAATTGGCACTTTTTTGCATTTTTTTTTTATTTTTTTGGGACCGACTCTCACTCTGTTGCCCAGGCTTGAGTGCCATGGCATCAGACTCCCTCACAGCAACCTCAGGCTGGGCTCAAGCGATCCTGCTGCTTCAGCCTCCCCAGTAGCTGGGGTTACCAGGCGTGTGCCACTACACCTGGCTAATTTTTTCTATTTTTAGTTACCTGGCTAATTTTTTTTTTTTTTTTTAGTAGAGATAGGGGCTCGCTCTTGCTGAGGCTGGTCTCGAACTCCTGACCTAAAGTGATCCTCCTGCCTCAGCCTCCCAGGGTGCTAGGATTACAGGTGTGAGCCACTGTGCCTGGCCTATCTTATATCTTAAAGCTACATCAATTTTGCAAAACATTATAACAAATTAAATCATTTATATATTAACTTTGTACTAGTTAGAATTTTAGATAATTAATTACAATTGTTCCTATTTTGTAATTTTTTTGAAAAAATTATCTTACCTATGTGAAGACATTTTTCTCAGCATGTCTTTGAAAAGATCTATTGTAGCTTCATCCACTTTGGTGGGATTTTCTAGAATCGTTGAAAATCTTACAATTCTATTTCTCCCTACAAAGAATAGCATCATGGAATAACATAATTATGGAATTTTGTGGGAGTTTCTAATCAGTAGTTATTTCGGTGAGGCAACTAAAGGTGTTAGACCAGTCATGCTGGTCAATTTTCTGTTGAAATTTCTTTTTTTATTAATTTATTTATTTTCTTCATTGGCGAATCTAAAGAATTCTATAAAATAAACCACTTAACATCTTCCATGTCATCTGGGTTTCTTTGGTAAATGAACTATACTTTCTTGAATAAGTACTTACCAATAACTTAGTGAATAAATGATGGCCTATTGCCTCCACCCCACCACCGATCCTTGGGGTAACTTACATGTGAAAAGTCTAGTCTAATTACACAATTTGGCATCAACCAGGTAATCTGACAAAACTTTACTCCATTTTCCTCAATATAATCTAAAACAATGCTAACTAATGAAAAAGCTTTTTAGCATTAGTTTTCTTTGTGAAATTAATGTTTCATATTTATTTGAAAAATAATATACCTTCCATTTTAGTTTTTTATTGATATTCTTGAAGCCTCAGTTATCAGAAAATATTTATCTTCAGAAAAGTTTTTAGTAACTAACATTGGTCTTCAACTCTTGTTTAATGTACTGCAATAAAAATTTTGAAGTCATAAAGAGTAAACAATTCCCAGGACATGAATTTTCAAATTACGTAAATCTGGAAAGAACCATAAGTTTACTATTGTCAAGAAGATATATTATATTTGAAAATACTTAATCCTTTTTAAAAGAGAAAACTATTCTCAGTATCAAAGAGAAAGAAAAAGTTATGTCACTAATGGCTGTTTTTGCCTAATAAACAGATTTACAATTTATTGGTAAGCTAATAGTATTAACTCTACCTAAAACTACTAGATTCTTGAATGATTTCCAACTATTCTATTTACTAGAGCAGCATAGTAGGTGTTTTGTTAGGAATATGAATTGTACATGCTTATTCATATTTCATAAAGGATATTGGTCAATTAAATTTTCCATATGTCTAGATAGCTACCTAATATCCAGTTTCTACAAGTGCAATATTTTACTAAAATTACTATATATTTCTAAGTTTATTTTTGAAAGTGCTTTGTCAAGATTAAAATTTCTCATATACACACGTACACACAAACGCTTGAAATGAGAAAGCCTCCATGTTTAAACCAGCTTAAAAATACCATTGGACACAAAGAATGTCAATAGTATTCTAAATGTTTCTTTTAGTAATAAAACTTCATTGAATACTTTACTATGTTCTAAGAAGGAAAAACTTACAGATGTAGTTGGAAAGTAGAGTTGTTTTTATTTCTACACACCTCAAATACCCATTTTATAAAGAAATGGCAATTTTAGTGTGGTTTGGCTTTAAATTAGTGCTGGGTGAATAGTTCAGAGGGGGGAAAAAAAAGAAGCCCCTTAGGCCATCTTGATTTAATTTGCAAACCTAAATTTAAATAGAAATGCGTAGAAACAAACCTACATTTAAATGGGATGAGTATGAGTTATTGGAGGTCTTAAAACCTGAAATATTTTGATTTAGCATAAAAATATATGTATCATATTATTGTTATATCCTGATAATATTTCTTCCAAGATAGCTATATTTTCTGTAAGGTTATTTATTTATTCATTTTAGAATCTTCTTCATTTATATTATTGAACTTGACTAAACATGTATGCTTGATTAGATTCTTTGAATAGATAATTACTTTTAAAATTGTCACTAAGTTATTAAATATTGTTAAAGAACTAAATTTTAGTTCTGCTGTGCTTCACTTCTTAAATTAAAATGTATGTCCTTATTTTAGCAGTATTATAGTTTATTCAATATGCTTTTTCCCTTATTTTAATGGATTAAATAGAAAACTTAAATCATATCTTTTTTTTTTTTTGCCCTTGCCCCCCCCCAGTCCAGATTTCAAGTATGTCCATTCCATTGCGTGGTGCACATTGCACTCTTTGTGTACACATATACCCGTCCCCTCCTCCCTCCTCCCCCCTCCCCCCTGCCCAATATCTAATAGATGTAATTTTTATATGTGCACTTATGTGTTGATCCGTTAATACGAATTTGACGGTGAGTAATACAAGAAGACAAATTTTTGCTAGGAGAAAGGAGGTTAAGATTTTGGACAGTTAACTAAAAATATAAAATAAATTTTGGAAAACAAGATGAATCTGGACTGGATTGTTGTATATCTTTTGAAGAAATTATTTAATGTAATTTTTCTAGATAGATTTAAAAATTATCTTGACACTGTTATTGAATCTATTTTTATACATATATGAGTATTCTTCAAAGTATTCTGTTAAATAATGGTTCCAGATTATTTTTAAATTAAGGGAATTTGTATCTACGGAAAGAAACTTCAATACACAGTTATCTGGATATAAATCTTAGAAAAGTTTTGCAAGCTTAATATCTAAAACTGTATACTTATAAAATTTATAAATAAAATACATTCTACTGATATGATACAGTTAAAAAGGGGTCAGAATATACTAAAATTTCAGAAGAATGCAATTGAGAAATAAAAGGGAAAATAATAAAATATACATAGGATGACAGATCATTTTGGTTTTCTCAGAATTGTGATGATTTACACATGTTCTCCGAGCATTCCTCCTGGTGTAGGATTTGTCTTGGATATTTTATTCTTAGTAGAGTATTATTTATATTATTATTAATTGTTTTACTGAAATAACCTAAGAGAGTTTGAGGAGACTGAAATTCTGTACCTTTTCTTTCTTCTGCTATCTCCTATAATAGTGTATGAAATGCATATGCAAGGAACAGTCTATATTTCCAATAATACTTGATCAAACTGATAGACAACAATGTTTGTTTTCTCTTAATCCTTGCCAGGCTAAATATAACTAACACTTCCCTTTCAAGACAAAGTTCAGGGCGTTTGCTACAATATTGAAGTGTGCTTAGAATGTGAGCAGCCAAAGAAAGATGACTCCTTCTGCTCTCAGTTGGTGGTGGGAGGTGTATGTAAGGCTTCTAGTCATTTGGTGAAACACCCAGTTGCGCCCTGACTTACGCTGGGTCCTGAGAAATCAATGAAGCCCCAGGCCACTAGGTGGCTACATCTCTGGGAAATGACAGTTTTCACTGAAATTAAAAAAAAAAATGATTGAAATAAAGGATGAACAATCCTGTCCGTGAACACATCGTTCATAATATGAACCTGATGTGGTGATAGCAATGCCGTTTATTGGGTGGTGTATATTTCAAATTATTCATGTTATTATTTGGTAACTCATTTTTTATTTTGCAATAAACCACCTAAGCAGTACAACTGTATAAAACCCAGAACTATATGTTTAATGAAAAAGTCAAGTGCTGCATTTTCAATTTTCAAGAAAGTTGATGAAGAATGGGAAATATTAATAGTAGAAATTGTAGATCTTTTGCACCATTGAGCTGGGGTTGTAGTGATATTGCTGATTACATTTAAAGTCAGATGGCTCAGAGGGAAAAAATGGTGGATTAGGGGCGACCTCCTGGCCCTCTGCTCCCAGAGTGGGAGGTGAAGAACGCGGGCAGCCACACGCGAGTGGGTCGCTCTCCCACAGGATCAGCTTCGTGAAACTGCAGAGAAGCAGCGCGGGACAGGCAGTGGTGGGGAAAAGAAAAGGTTAATTGGAGAATCGACCGCAAAGTCCGGAGAGTGTGAGATATGCAATAGGGAACTGAGCGTGGGACGGCTGCGCTCCTCGGCCAGCCGGGGCAGTGTGCCCTGACCCACAGGAGGAGGACTCTTCCTCCACCGACCTCCACGCCCACGCAGGCAGGGAAGCGCGTGAAGTCAGTGCGAAGGGGTAGCAGGGCCAGACAGGCTGTGGGGAGTGGAGAGAGGAGCGGGAAACATTCTGAACTCTCTTGTACACTGGGCTGGGTCTGCTTTGGGCAGGGCAGGGACTGGTCCAAGTGGACACTTCCAGCTTCCACAGGAGGGAGCGTGGAAACAGGCTTCTCATGTCTGGAGGGTGTCAGGATCAGAACAAGGGAGATGAACACCAAAAAGGAGGCTCTGCCCTTGGAAATCGCGGAAGTTTCGGCTGGCGCAGGATGGGGCAGAGGACAGATGCGTCCTGCTGATCAGTCCCCAGTCACTGTGTTAGGGAAGCAGCGGGCTCAGCAGGCTCCTCTAGGAGACAGGGGTGACAAACGCAGCTCCTGCTACCCGCTGAGCAGTCGCCCCCAGCGCTGGCTCTCGGTGGGTGGGCAGGCACCGTTTTGGGTGTTCGTAGCCTAAAAACGCTGTGGCACGCTGCCCAGACGATGGACTCAGGCAAAGCCCCTGACCCTGTCCGGCAGAGCAGGTCCTGTCCTTGGAGGAGGGCAGTAATGAGAGAAGCAGCTTTCTCTCCCAACCCAGGGCTGGCCTTCCTGGGCTGGCAGGTCAAACCCCGCCTTTGAAGGGGCAGAATAACAAGAGAAGCCACTTTCTTGGCTGAGTCGCCAGGCAGTCTCCGGTGCCCCCCTTCCCCCCGTCCCACATAGCCACCTGCGTTTTGTGCCAAAGGGACAGTCCCCGCCTCTAAAAGGGCGGGGTAGTGAAGGAGGCTGCTTTCCCAACCGAGACCTGCGGCAGGATTGCCAACACCACTTTCCTGTGACTCGGCCACCAGAGTGCTTCCCGCCAAAGGGACAGACCCCGCGCCTGGAAAGGTGGAGTAGTGAAAAAGGCCTCTTTTCAAGCCCAGACATGTGGGATTGCCATTGCTCCATTGATTTCTTTCCACCGCTGGGATGCTTTGTGCCAAACGGACAGACCCACTCCCCTGAAAGGGCGTAGTAGTGAAGGAGGCCGCTTTTAAAGCTGAGACCCATGGCCACCTCTTTGCTGTGATTCAGTTGCCCGTGCCTCCCGCCAAAGGGTCAGGCCCCACCCTTGGTAGTAGTGAAGGAAGCCGCTTTCAGGGCTGAGACCTGCCTCAGTAGCAGATAGCCCTTGGCTGTGACCAGGCCACTGGTATTTTGGGCCAAAGGGACCAACCCGGCCTCTGGAAAGGCAGAGTAGTAAGGCAGGCCACTTTCTGGTCTGAGACCCTCAGTGGCCTTGGGCAGGGCTTCTCCAGCAGCCCTGAGGTGTGGACTTTGTACCAACTAGACAAAATCCCAGCCTTGGCAGGGCAGAGTAATGAGAGTAGCCACCTCCTGGGCTGAGATTCCCACCAGGAAGTGCCCATCCCCCAGTCCAGTGTCTTATCTTTCCCTTTACAGGGCAGACCTCACCCTTGGGGGAGGGGAGAAACAAGAGAAGACCTTTTCTGGGCTGAGACTTGTGGTGGTCTCTTCCAACGCCCCTCTCCAAGATCATCAAGACAGACCCAGCCCTTGAAGACGGGGAAAAAGAAGAAAAATCGCTTTCCCTGTGTGACTGGCTTGAATCTGTGGGACCTTGGAACAAAGCAAAAGGGGACAGATTGCTGACTTGGTACAGTGGGTTGATTTAGATCATCTGATAATGTCATAACACAAGGGCTGGCCGTTGATGCCTAAGCTGGTGTCAGCTTAGAGGCTTGTGGTCTGGGAAGGAAAATCTTGACCAGAGTCCTTAGCAATTGCACAGATTGACACCCCCCCAACAGGAGCTGCTTCACAAGAGTGGCAAAAAAGCACTGAATAACATATTTGCAGCTCTCCCCTAGCTGCAGATCAAGCAACCTCTGAAGTACACTCTCTTAGGCTCGCCAGTACCTGTTGCTCTTCTCACCCCACCTAAAGTGATAACAGGGCTCAAGTATCCCTTGGGAGGTGCATGACATTCCCCAAAGACTGAAGCACCTGTATATCCCTTTTGGGGATTTAGAGCTCAATACAAAGGTATTGGAATACCTTGATAACTGACCCCTTCATGAAAACTACAAGCAACAAAAGAGAGGGTAATATCATATCCCAATACAGTGTCTTCCACCTTAAACTAGTGATCGGTAGTGGAGTCACACACACACAGGAGTGATCCAACTCCTGGGAGTCTAAGCAAGGGATACAAACTCATTAATCTCCGTAAGCAGAAGGTGAAGACAACAGGTCAGAGATAACCCAACAGGCTAAAACACTTCTAACACAATACAGGGCCAGAGCACATCTCCCCAGCACTGTCAAGGAACATCCCTTTGGGATCCCAGAATTAAGTCCATAAACTAGTTCCAGCACCCCCAATCCTCTACAAAGTAGCCTGATGAGAAAGAATCAGTGAAAGAACATGGGAAGCTTGAAAGATCAGAGAGAAAAGTCACCATCAAAACAAAATATTGAATCTTCATCAATTGATACTAACTTACATGGTATGATTAAACTGACAGAGGAAGAATTCAAAATATGGATTGTAAGAAAACTCAATGGAATTAAAGAGAAAATAGAATTCCAACATAAAGAAACCACAAGAGCAATTCAGGAAATGAATGAAAAATTCTCTAAAGAAATTGAAATACTATGGAAAAACCAAACAGAAATCCTGGCAATGAAGGAGGCATTCAAGGAACTTCAAAGAATAGAATGAATCATGCAGAGGAAAGAATCTCAGAGCTTGAAGATAATGCCTGTGTGTTAAACAAATCAGATCAAGAAAAAGAACACAGAAACAAGACACAAGACCAAAACATACAAGAAATGTGGGATTTTGTAAAGAAGCCAAATATAAGAATCACTGACATCCCAGAGAGAGAAAAAGAAAATTCACAAGGGCTTGAAAACTTATTTCAAGGAATACTGGAGGGAAATATGCCTGGCCTGGCCAGAAATCTTGATATCCAGATATAATAAGCACACAGAACTCCTGGAGATTCAATGTGAAAAGGCAATCACCAAGTCACGAAGTCATTAGGCTGACCAAAGTAAACATGAAAGAAGCAATTTTCCAAGCAGTGAGACGAACGCAACAAATAAACTACAAAGGAAGGCCTATCAGACTAACAGAGATTTCTCAACTGAAACTTTACAAACCAGAAGGGACTGGGTGCCTATCCTTAACTTTTTAAAACAGAATGATTTAGAAACTCATAATTATTTATTTGGAAAAAATAAGTTTCATCTATGAGGGAGAAATAAAGTCCTTCCCAGACAAGCAATCACTGATGGAATTTGCAAAGACCAGACCAGCCCTACAGGAAGTATTCAGACCTGCATTACACACCGAACAGCACAATAGACACTCTTCAAAGTAAAATCATTCAAGAGTTAAAGGCTAGAACTTGGACTTCATGATGGCTCAAGGAGTAAAACAAGACAATAGGATTTCACCCAACAGTATGAATGAAAGTCTACATCTAATTTCAATCCTCTCAATAAATGGAAATGGCTTAAACTGTCCTCTGAAGAGACATAGACTGGTAGAGTGGATAAAAATCCACAAGTCTAGGGTGATCACATGGCAGAAATACTCTCCAGGGATTAGGGGGATGGGGGGTGAATCTACAACAATTTAATATTTTATTTGAAACAAATGACCTTTAAGTTTTGAACTACAAATTTTAAAATCAGGTTGATGCCCTACAATATGAGATTTAATTTATTTAGTTAAATCCGTATGTCCAGTTTAAAAGACAGCTCAACTTCTTTTGCTCAGCACAGCTGTATGAAATTTCCAACAGAGGAGAAACTTCCCACTGTGTTGAAACTTTGAATATATTTACAGAGGATTAAAAATACCAGCATTTTACAGTCACATGTGGGTGAAATTGCCTTTGAAATAATTCATGATGTAGGAAAAATGTAATTTTAATATCATATAATATAAACCAGTTTTGGTTATGATTTAGTATTTGTACAACATTAGGGGATATTTAGTGAATAAATATGTTTAATAGTATATTTTGTGTTATATTAGCATTTTTATTATAGACCCTGGAGCATTTTAAATAGACTTATTAAAATCTTCACTTCTCTGCTCTGATTAGAGAAATGCTCACATCTTGAGCCTGGCATTTCCCTCATAGTTCTAGAACAATCACAATAGAGAATTATAAAGCAAGTGAATCAGATTATAGAATAGAAAAACAGAATCATTTATTGAGAGGACTATAGACCACAAATTTTTAATAAATCCAATATATATAAAACATATATTGTCACCATCTGTTGTGCTCATTGACCATAAAAGGAAAAATACATTGCCTAGAATGTAAAAGTTTTGTGTGGTGCTGTATCTCTCAGTGTTATTTGTCAAATATTCTTCTAGCAAGAGAAAAAAATCAGAGGACCCCACTCCCACCCCAAAAACTCAAACCCAGTATAACATGTCAAGATAGACATTGTCAGAAACCCTAGTGCTCTTCCTAGTTGCTGTTTTGCTATCATGAATATACACCATTATCACAATTTTGATCACATTATAAATCAGTTTTCCTGGAACTAAGAAATTAGTTTCTTTTTTACTTCCTCTTTAAACTACAGTTGACTTAATTCTTCCTAGGCATCCATCTGTCTGAGGAGTAATTATAATTGGTTACAGAAGACTTATGTAATAGTTAATAATAGTCTAAATTGGATTATGCCACAAGGTGGCAGACTTGCAAGTCCAGTATTGTCTTTAACAAGTATTTTCCAAATCATAGGCTATGAAGTGTCAGCCTAATGAAGCCAGCTTATAAATTTTCTTTACCCCACCCGTGTAGGAATTTAGATTCTTAAACTTACTTCCCAACAGTACAAGAAAAATAGAGCATAGGAGATGTAAAAAGAAATACTACCTGTTTCTGGCTAGGAAATGATTGGAAGGAACAGGAAAAGGAGGGGAAGGAGAGAAAGAAAGAAGGAAGCAGTCATCAATTTCTCCGCCTGTGGCTTCAGAGTACTGGAAGGAGGTATTTTTGATAAATAAGGATAACATTAAAAGCTGAGAAGGAGGATCTTGATTGAGAGAGCTAGAAAAGGTTTACTTCTTGGGCTGCCCCTCTCTCACCAACCTTGAACAAGAGTCTAAGAACTTAAACCTATAATGGGATCTGACAGAAGGAATCACAGAACAGTGATCTCTCTCTCTCTCTCTCTCTCTGGCCCTTCCATCTATCAGTCCATCAGCTCCTTTCTGGTTTCACTTGTGCCTTACTAGCTTGGACCCCATGAATAGCTGTTTTAATGATGAAAGGAAACTTTTGTTCCCTATTGATGCCTTCCAGTAGGGACTATCAAAAATACTTATAGTTGACAAAGTTAAGTTTACTATTGCAACAAGGGAAACTAAACCATGAGGAATAGTGGGACACTCCAATGAAAAGGAGTTGGAAGATTATTCTAGGAATTTGGCTTATGTTAATTGATTTTAAGGAGACTCCAAGAAAGTGAATGTTTGTTCTGGAGTGTTTGTTGTAGAAATTAGGAACATTTTTTTCTTGGTGGCAGAAGGATATGAGCAGAGCTAGAACTGTCACTGAGGAAGAAGCAGAGACACTCAAATAGTAGAGAGAGAATATTTGGTCATTTTCGTGGTTGCACAGGGACTTTGTTTTTGTTGTTGCTGTTTAAATTTCTGTTGCAGATATATCATAAAGGGGTCTTGTTTTTGTTTGTTTTATCACAGTCACAGAGAATCCTTGTCCAATGTTGATGTTCTGTGAAATGATGTTCAGCAAGAATTTACTATGGTGTATCTGGTAGCAACAAGGCCAACTACCAGCTGTCAACTCTTAAGGCTTTTATTTTCTTTCTCACATAGAAACTGTAATGCTCTGAACTACCAGATCTGCCATGCCAATTACAAAGCTTTTGCTGTCAAGAGTTGATCTGAAGAAAATTACAATTGTTTGCCTTGAGAATCCACTAAAATTCATGTTTTTTAACCCTAAGTGTTCCTTCACTGCTCGTCAATAATAAAAAAAATATGCACCTCATGTTGAATTTCTATTAGGACCAAGAAAGTCATTTTAAATTCTTCACATGCTCCTCAAGAGTATAATTTAATCATGGCATCTCTTGCTCTTAATAGATGAATATATCTACAGACTAGTTAAAAGATTGAGTACATAAAATTAGAAAATCCTCTTTCTAGATTTTCTCCTTATTGTCTTTAGATGCCTCTGTGAATTACAGCCCAACCTCTAATTCCAGAGGATTCCCACTTTCCTTTCAAGGCTACTAGTACTCCCGATTCCATGATATATAATTGACTTTATAAAATTGTCCAATCAGTCCTTTCCTTTCTGTCTACCATCTTCCATCTTTTTATTTTAATGTACTAAATGACAATTTCTCCTTACCAGCATACATTCTCATCTTTTCCCAATATAAGAATAAGGTAACCTGTTTCCCTTTGAGCTTTCATTTCTTAACACACTTATTTACCCTTATTACCTATATTTTTTTTCTTTTTATCTTGAAAAATGAAAAATATCAGAAAATCACAGAGGAAAATAGTAACACCAAGAATTAACAAATACTCATGTTTTCTTGTATTAAATATTATTTTGATAAAAAATTACTACTGTAGTTGCCATTTTAGTGCCTTATAGACAATGCCAGAATTACCCTGGCTAAATATCAATATGTCACAAGAAAGCAATCAAGTTCTTTTCTGGAATTTATGTTTCACCCTTAAAATTACTTCGATCTCAAAGTCATTATATTTTGAAACTCTTGTTCTGACTTTTGTTTTCTCCTCCCCCAAGAGCAGTTCATCAAGTCCTAATGATTATCCTTTCTCATAATCTTTCACAGTGGCTATCCTTTCTATTGACATTGTCACCACCAAAGCCCAAAGCTTGTCACTTCATGCAGAAGTTATTCCAATATTTTTCTTAAGGGTCTCCAAAATCTCTTATTTCTGATTTATATTTTATACTTCCAAATTTACCTTCCTAAAATACTACAATGAAAGTGTCCCTTGTTTGTTAAAAAAAAAGTCAAATATACATAAAATGTGTGCCCATATTCTTTCAGCTAACTATCAAAATTCTCCAAAAGAGAATTTCTTCCTGCTACTTTGGTCATATAGCTCTGTGATCCAGCCAAACTCAAATATTCACCATTCTCTAATGATGCATTGTTCTTACTGCACCCATTTCTGTTCCCATATTGTTTATCTTATATGAAATTTAATCCTCATCTTTCCTCTCTTAATGTCTACCCACGTTTAAGGCTATTTGGTCTCCTCTACCCTGAATCTTGTTAACGTATGACTTAGTCTGTGCTATTTTTATCAGTCTGTCATATACTGTCACATTGAGAA
The DNA here is from genome assembly GCA_963575035.1 of Avahi laniger. Classification (NCBI taxonomy): domain Eukaryota; kingdom Metazoa; phylum Chordata; class Mammalia; order Primates; family Indriidae; genus Avahi; species Avahi laniger. The sequence goes on from CAUYSK010112428.1 coordinate 60,906, forward strand.
AATCCCTCTTATTTCTTTCTGATATAATTATTGAAGGAGACTAATTTTGGAGGTAAAAAATAGCTTAAAGTCTCCATTCTCTGGGATGATATATTTTAAGTATTGAAAAAAAGTTGTCATGCAAGAATAGTATACCTGACAAAGCTATCCTTCAATAAATGAGGGACAAATAAAGTCTTTCCCAGATAAGCAAAAACTGAGGGAATTCATCACAAGTAGACTGGCCTTACAAGAAATACGCAAAGGACTCCTACATCTGGAAGCAGAAAGACAATAATCACTATCAGGAAAACACAAAAAAGTATAAAAAAAATCACTGGTAGAGCAGATACACACAGGAGAAAGAAAAGAATCAAACCTTATCACTACAGGAAACCACCAAACCTCAATGATAAACAATAAAAGAGGAAAAAAGGAACAAAGGATATGCAAAATAACCAGAAAACAATTAGCAAAATGATAGGAGTAAGTCCTCACCTATCAATAATAACCTTGAGTGTGAAAAGTAAGAGAGGGAAAAGACAACAAAGGATGTACAAAACAACCAGTAAACAATTAACAAAATTATGGAAGTAAGTTCTCACCTATCAATAATAACCTTGAATGTAAATGTATTAAATTCCTCATTTAAAATTTATATACTGGCTGAGTGGATAAAACTATATGCTGCCACAAGAAACTCACTTCACCTGTAAAGACACAGATAAACTGAAAGTAAAGGGATAGAAAAAGATTTTCCACACAAATGGAAACCAAAAGTGACCAGGTTTAGCTACACTTATATCAGATAAAACAGACTTTAAGTCAAAAACTGGAAATATAAGAAGAGTCTGAAAGATACTCTGAACACATGGCCCAAGATTTCTCAGGCTAGACCAAGAAAACATGTTCAAAGAACTCCTTGAATCTGCCTTAAATATACAGGTTATGTTTTCTTTTAGCTTATATGTAGATTGTTCCATTTTGCCTGCTCTGTTAATCTAGGTACAGTATCACTTTGGGACCAGATTTTGTGCACCTATGATATAATCTTTGAATCTCTCCATGAATTTGTTTTTCTGTTCTATAAGAGGTCCTAGACTAAGGACTTCAGACATAGCAGCCTGTTAGCATCAAGATGTGCTAAAGAATTTCCTTTAGCTTCTATAGTATCTCTTTTACTGTGGATCTCTACCTTTACCAACAACAATTTCTTTGGATAGAATCCAGGCATTAAGCATATCAGTTCTCAGTGGATGTATTTATTCTCTTATTTTTTAGCAATTTGACATGCCTAGAGAGCACCACACTTCAGTCATTTGAGTTGATTTGGTTTCCAGTTAAGGAATTGGATTCTACAAGAGACTGGACCAGTTATTGTATGGTAATTAATATATGAATTAATATATTAATAGATATTAATGAAGGCAATACCATAAAGGTATATGGCTCTTTGTTCTATGTGAATGCAACCTGCTTCTGATTCTGCTTCTTGAATGATATGAAAAATAATGCATTATTCATTCAATAGTACTCAAGTTGTATTATTATGTTCTAGTAAAGATACCAAATCCAACAAAACAGTTGCAATGGGGGCTATTACTTGGTTGATTAAGTTTACAGTAGTCTACTGTCATCTTTGATAATCTATTCAGTCTTTGCATGGGCTAGATTGGTCAATTAAATGGAGTGATAATGGGACAACCAAAAATAAAAAGCTGCTAATTCTTATTAGAAGTTTATGAATTAACAACTCTCCAATTTTTAAATAAACATGCTATTTTCCTGTTTCGTTTGTATACCTCTCACATTAATTATAAACCACTAATAAGTAAAATTATTTGGGTTTCCAAAAAGTCTCCATTCTTATACATTTGCCACTTAATACTCATAATTCCTTTGCTCAAAATATAGGCTTCCATGTTTTTCATCTACATTTGCCATTGGTATCACACTCACTCAAGTGAAACAATATTTTGGAAAGTTAGATCTCTCCTTAAGTAAAAAAACAAAGCATACATTACTTCTTTCTTATAGTACTGAAAGAAACCATTGTGTCAACCATTCAGAATTTTGTCTCAAAACAATTTTGATATTGGGAAATAATATAATATAGTTAGGAAATCTTCAATTGTGGAGTAGATCTCTGCTCCCTCAGCACCTTGGATGGTGCTATGGACCAAGAAATTCAAAATAGCTTCATCATGGTCAGTCATCATAAGTTACTAGCCTACCTGGCAAACTCGGGACTGTCTCTCTGACACAACGTAGAGCTTATGTAACTATAATTTTTAAAAAAGCAGTGAGTACTTAAATAAGTTATATATTCATCAATAAAGATTAGTAAGTTCTTACTAAGAAAGGTGCTGCTTAACCACGAAGCACTGCTAAGTGGTGATCTTCCTTGATATTGAAATTCCACTGTGTTTCACAGTATGGTCCCAAAAATGTAAGTTTCCATACAGCATTGATTCCTTATCACAAAGAATTATTGCTAACTCTGCTGGCTGCAGGCCAGCACCTTTAGTAATTTTTCTCCACCAAACCAAAATGAATAATAAAGCATGTTCTCTGTGCTCCTCAGCTCCCACATATCTCCACCCACCCATCTTCTGTTCCATAACCGAAAAATAAACCTACATACACTTTTAAATATATTATGGTGAATTTTATTTAGAATTCTATACCAGGATGTTAACATTTTTATTATTTCTCATAAATGTGCTCCAGTGCCAAAATTGGCCATTTCTCCTAAAACTGGTTAGAAAAGCACTTTCCCTTTGTAAATTAATTTAGCATCACTCTAAATATTGTTTATCACCTGAGATAAAATTATTCAAACATTGTGGGTTTCTATTGGATGTTATTTTTTAATACCTTAGCATTAGAGAAAACAAAGGTGTACTCCTTCCAACAAGTCAGGATAAAAAAATAAGTTATTATCATGAGTCAAGAAGTCTGAGTCACTTATGTGTGCAGAAATAGATAATCTTCAGAAGTTCAAAGATTTGAGCCACCTGTCAAGGACAGTATTGAGTGAGAAGCATTAGCAGCACTTGGTCTTCACAGAATACAGCGAAGTGTTAGGAAAAATATTAACAACATTTCTCTAAAAAGTATTTAGGAATAGTCAAGAATTTACAAGGCCAGAAACTATGAAAAATATCCTGGGGTAACCCCAGTAGAGACAGAAACCTTCTGATTCATGAGGTAATAACATCCAAATCAGAAAAAGTTTCAAAATAAACACAGATTCCTAAGTCAGCATTGCTCATGTGTCATTCAAGGTATGATGACTTGCCCTATTATGTATCTTTTTATATACTCTTTCTGCCTTACCAACAGAAATTTTAACCCTGTCGTATCAAGTTGAGTGATGAGATAATGAAAGTCATGGCAAACATTTAAAATACATTGTCATGCTAAAGTTCAGCAAATCTCTGACTCCCATGGATAAGTTAGTACCAAAAATCAGTATGATTAGTTAGATTTTCCTTTATACTCATGGCCGTTTGGCAGAGAACAGATTGAGAACATATGTGTTTGTGGGAATGAACTCATCTGTATATTGTGGATGATGCAGGCCTCATCTTCTTGGAATCTGACACAGTTCTATTTGTTGGCCTGTTGGAGATGCTCATCAAGGTAAGCATGGTTTCTTGTGGATGTCTTTATTTTCAAATATCATACCACACCAATTCAATTCAATTGCTACTCTTGGAAATGGGCAGAAAATTACTTTCTTTTGCAGATTCGTTGATAGATACTCTCTAATTGCCTGAATGTTAAAAGGTAGTGTTTCACTAATACGTTTTTACAAAACCAAAGTTATATTGATAATTTTCCATTTTAACTGTACAGGTTGTTAAAGAAAAATTATTCACGACACTTGTTGAAGATAGTAAGACAAACTTTATACAAAGATGGGGAGGGGACCATGGCAATAGGTAAAGGGACCACTTGTAACAGAACCTTGCAATGGTAGAGAGAGATTGGACTCATCTATGACCCCAACAAGGACAAATGGGGGTTTATAATAACCAAGGAGCAGGGTGGGGGTCAGTGTATGGGAAATTACTAAGAGGAAATATCAAGGATAGGGGGTTACCTGGCTATACTAACTTGATAGGATCCTTGCTGAAGGTGGGCCAAAGTGATAAAACATTATGATAGATACCAAAGGTGGCAGATTTTTCCCTAATCTGATTTAGCAGGATTCTTGCCCAAACTAGAGTCCTCAAGGACAGGGAAGGAAGCCCAAAGTCTGGCCTAATCAAGCGGAGAACTCAGAGGAGCCTGACTAAAGTTTTGGTCAAAGGAGAGAGTCTTTGCCAAGATGTACTTAGTCCTTAAGTTAGACACAGAACATTCACACAGTAGAATTAAACTTTATATTTCTAAGGCAACTTTATTATCTGTGCACCAGAGACTAATTAAAGGAATTAACACCTCCATTGGAGCTAGGAATTTGACACTCTGTTTTTAAGAATTATTCATAGCCCAAGGCTTACATACTTCTGAGTGAATAAATATCTGACTGGAACAATACTAATTAGCCACTGTTGTTATAACCCAGGATCATTATGTGGGCATAGATTGGGAATGTGTTTATTGTCTTGGTTTCAGTCACTCATCGTATACATCTATCCCAAAAGGCTCCCTTCCAGGGTTGTTCTCAAATCAGTATAATTGAAATTACCAAAAAGGCTGAAAAGTACCGAATCTTTTAATCATTTATTAAGTCAATTAATAAAAGTGAGCATTTTGTAACAAGAGTGTGTCATCAGAAGAAGTGCAGACAGATAAAAAGAGAAAAGCCAGTAATTAGAAAACGAAGAAAAATATAGAAGTTCAAAGTTTTAGTTACTTTAATTAATGGAGATGGTCATCATTTATTTTCTTCTCTTAAACGTTGTGGGTTTTGTATGTAAAAGAAAGTTAAACCATCATATAAGAGAATGCCAAGCCGTCTTTCCCACCTAGGATTAGACACAAGGTTCTAAATCCCTTAGATAGAAATGCTCTGAGGGTTTCTTCAGGTTTAAGATATCCAGAAACTGGTATGGAAAGTAAAAACGATTTAGACTAAATGAATTTTTTATTGTCCCTGTGGGAGGGAAACAAAAATGACTCAACTATTTTAATAAGGCTTAAGGTTCATTTAAAGAATCTTCATGATTCATCTGCATTTATTTTTTCTGTCACAAAACCACTCATAACACTGTTCCCAAAAGAAGAGATAGAAATGATAATGAGACAGATACCAGCATATAAATATAATGACTAGAGAAAATTATTTTTAAAAGTTAACCAAGGCATAAATTTCAGACAGTATATGTTAGTCTTGAGTTGACATATATGTCAAAATAAGAGGTGTGCACACACACACACATATTTGTATATATGTGTATATTATATATGTATTTTTAATGATTTTCATTTTATGGCAACCACATTTGTTGCTTAACTAGAGTCAAATTAATTCCTTGATTTTCAAGATAGTAAGTTACCTCTGAAATAACCTGAAGCTTCTCATAAATAGAACCATTGTAAAATATTTTTAATGTTAAGAAGTGAAAATGTTTCTTTCTCTAGTTCAGTGAGTAAACTAAAAAATACTGTTTTGTTCAATTGTTTTCTTTTCCTTTTTTTGGTCATGTCATTGGACCAGAAACACTGATTCATTAGCCCCTGATGATTGTTGTGCCTGCAGAGTGTCTGTGTCTCACTTAACAGTTTGTTTCAACGCATTTGTTTATAAGCAGGTCATATGGCATGTAGGTGAGACACTCGACTTTCACTGTTGCTTAAAAAAGACTTTGACAGAATATGGTCAGTTCCTCCCTGGATAGCAATGGAAACTCCTGCTTATGGATGTTTCTTGTTTACCCAGTATCATCTCTGCTTTTTTGAAAAATACTGCTGAAAGTTACTGATCCCTATTATCCACTCCAATTTCTATATTAATTAAATCAACAAACAAGAAATGTTGAGTAGTCTTTGACAGGGAAAACACTGGAAATTATTCTAGCTACAGCAAACTTATAAAATAAATGTATTTTGTGAGGGCTGGACTTTTTCATAATTCTGTTGTTTCAACATCTGCAATATTTTTGTTATCAATTTGGACACTCCTCAAAAAAATTTCCTGACTCTATCAAAATACCAATGACATTCTTCACAGAAATTTTTTAAAAATCCTAAAATTCATGTGGAACCACAAAAGACCCATAATAGCCAAAGCAATCCTGAGCACAAAGAATGAAGCTAGAGGCACGACTTTACCTCGCTTCAAATTATACCACAAAGCTATAGTAACCAAAAACAGCATGGTACTGGCATCAAAATAGACCCATGGACCAATGGAGCAGAATAGAGAACTCAGAAATAATCCAGGTATTTACAGTCAACTATTTTACAACAAAGGCATCAAGAACATTCATTGGGGAAAGGACAGTGTCTTTAATAAATAATGCTGGGAAAACTGGATATCCCTATGCAGAAGAAGAAAACTAGACCCCTATATCTTACCATATACAAAAGTCAAATAAAAATATATTAAAAACATAAATGTAAGACCTGAAACTCTGAATCTATTAGAAGAAAACATTGGGGAAATGCTTTAGGACATTAGTTTGGGCAAAGATTTTTTGAGTAAGACCTCAAAAGCACAGGCAACCAAAGCAAAACTAAAAATGGAATATGATCCAGCAATCCCACTGATAGGTATGTATTCCTCAAAAAAGGAAATCAGCATAGTGAAGAGATATCTGCACTTCCATATTTATTGCAGCACTATTCACAATAGCAAAGATATGAAATCAACATAAGTGTCCTTCAATGAATGAATAAGTAAATAAAATGTGGCCAAATGGGGTGGCTCACACCTGTAATCCGAGCACTTTGGGAGGCCAATGTGGGAGGATTGCTTGAGGCCAGGAGTTCAAGACCAGCCTGGGCAACATAGTGAGACCCCATCTCTACAAAAAATTAGAAAGATAGCCAAGCATGGTGGCACACACCTGTAGTCCTACATACTTTGGAGGCTGAGGTGGGAGGATTGTTTGAGCCCAGGAGTTCAAGTTTGCAGTGAGATATGATGCACTCTAGCCTGGACACTCTAGCCTGGGCAACAGAGTGATACCCTGTTGCTAAAAAGAAAAGAAAGGAAAGAAAAGGAAAAGAGAAGAGAGGGGAGGAGAGGAAAAGGAAATGTGGTATATATGCACAATGGAATATTATTCTGCTATAAAGAATCTTAAATCTTGTCATTTTCAATAGCATGGAAGGAACTGGAGGAGTTTACGTTAAGTGAAATAAGCCAGACACAGAAAGACAGATGTCATATGTTCTTACTCATATGTGAGAGCTAAAAAAATTGGTCTAATGGAGGTAGAGAGTAGAATGATGGTTCCAGAGGCTGAGAAGGGTAGTGTGTGTTTGAGGAGAATAAAGAGGGGTTGGTTGATAGGTACAAAAATACAGTTAGACAGAAGGAATAAGAGCTAGTGTTTAGTAGCACATGGGGTGACTATAGTTAATGATAATTTATTGTATATTTCAAAATAACTAGAAGAGTAGATTTAAAACATTCTCAACACAAAGAAATGATAAATGTTTGAGGTGATGGATATCCCATTTACCCAGATTTGATCACTACATATTGTATCTTAGTATCAAAATATCACATATACACCAAAAATATGTACAACTATTATGTATCTGTAAACATTTTTTTAACAAAAAAAAAACATATGAAAAAATGCTCAACATCTCTAATCATCAGGGAAATGCAAATCAAAACCACAATGAGATATCACTTATCTCCAGTGAGACTGGCCTTTATCAAAAAGACCCAAAACAACAAATGTTGGCGTGGATGC
>CAUYSK010112429.1:0-39758 GCA_963575035.1 Avahi laniger
TCAGCCTCCCAAGTAGCTGGGACTACAGGCATGCGCCACCATGCCCGGCTAATTTTTTCTATATATTTTTAGTTGTCCAATTAATTTCTTTCTAATTTTTAGGAGAGACGGGGTCTCGCTCTTGCTCAGGCTGGTCTCGAACTCCTGAACTCAAACAATCTGCTCACCTCGGCCTCCCAGAGAGCTAGGATTACAGGCGTGAGCCACCATGCCCGGCCTCCATCATAGTTTTTGATCAATCTCATCAAAAGACTTATGTTATTTGTCATAGTATTTTAGATGACTACAGTTATAAAGCTAGGTGCACACAATCACCAACCGTAGCGATATATATTTATACAGCTCCTTTTTTGGCTTATTTCTTTATGAATACAGTTAATCCTGCTCATAACTGTTACACCCATGTGAGTGTCTTTAGTACAAATGAGTGTTTATGTTTGCAAAAATATGTATGTTATTGTTGCCAATTTAATCATGTAAAGTGGCCTATGAAGTGTTCTGTCATGTTTTATATGTTTTTCAAATTCCCTTTTAAAATGTAAATAAATGTTTTTTAAAAATTTTAAAAATTCTTTTTCCTAGAATTATATTTTTGGGATTTTAATCTTTTAGGATTGTGATTTTCAGGATTTTGGACTTTTGGGGTTTTGATCTATTGGGATTTCAACATTTGAGATTATGGCATTCAGTATTGAGTCTTTTGGGATTATGTCTTTCTGGATTGTGGCCCAAAGCTGGTTTTCTGAATATTTTAAGCCAATTATTGATACTTACTGATCAGAAAAAAATGATTTCTTTCAATATATTACTTCTTATTGACAAAGCATATAGTCACTTAAGAGTTCTGATGGAGAAGTACAGGATATTAATGATGTTTTCACACTTGCTAATATAATATCCATTCTGTAGGCCAAGGATCAAGTAGTAATTTTGATTTTCAAGTCTTATTATTTAAGAAATATATTTCATAAAACTGTAGCTGCCATAGATAGCAATTCTTCTGTGGGTTCTGGGCAAAGTAAATTGAAAACCTTCTGGGAAGGATTCATCATTCTAGATACCATTGAGTAGATTTGTGATTCATGGGGGGAGGAGAAAATGTCATCATTAATAGGAGTTTGGAAGACACTGATTCCAACCTTCATGGACGACTTTGAGGGGATCTTGACTTTAGTTGAGGAAGTAACTGCAGATATGGCAGAAATAGGAAGAGAACTAGCATTAGAAGTGGAGCCTAAAAATGTGACTAAATTGCTGCCATCTCATGGTAAAACTTGAACAGATGAGGAGATGCTTTTTATGGATGAGCAAAGAAAGTGGTTTCTTGAGATGGAATCTACTCCTGGTAAAGATGCTGATAACATTGCTGAAAGGACAACAACAGATTGAGAACATTGCATAACATTAGTTGATAAAGCAGTGGCAGGGTTTGAGAAGATTGACTCTAATTTTGCAAAAAGTTCTGCTATGGGTAAAATATTATCAAACAACATCGCATGCTACAGAGAAATCTTTCATGAAAAGAAGTGTCAATCAATGTAGGAAATTTCACTGTTGTCTAAGAAATTACAACAGCCACTCCAACTTTAAACAGCCACTTCTCTGGATCAGTCAGCAGCCATCAAATAGGGGACATTTCATACTGGGAGCTCAGGGCAAAGACATCATTCCTTGTTTTAAAAATGGTTTTATATAATAAAATATAGGAATGGTCATTCCTACCTTATTAAATCAAAAGGATTACTTCATTTTATTCTTAAGACTTGATCTTGGTGTTGTCTCTTTAAAGTCTCTCCTGACCTCCAGTTCCTCCATTGAGTTCTATTGTAGCATGGATCACATGGAAGAATATTTAAGTATTTATATGATTTTCTTCTTTATTAGTTTGATTCCTTGTGAAAAGTGGCTATTACATAGCTTTCACTTTTCAGAGGTTAGCCAAGGTCTAATATATAGATGCTCAGCAGAAGTTCTTGAAATTCAAATGAAAGAAATTCAAAAGGCTAACATAACAGAAATGAATATTAATTCTCTTGATTACCCTTACTTTCTGAAGATCTGGTTGTCACTCAGTTCTCTTTGTCTCACCATTTACCTTTGGTTTAGCCAGAAATTGGGTATTTCCTTTAATGCTTCCCTTTCTCTTACCTTCCACATTCAATCCAGCATCATATTTGTCAGATCTAGAATTCACTTATCTCTATCTTCACTGATACTGCCAGAGTCCAAACCACCACCAGCTCTTACCCAGACTACACAGAAGACCATTATAACTTGATACCCTCATTTTCCTGTACTCCTCCCCCTGCAATACACTGTTCACACACAAACACACCAGCCTGAGTAATCTGAAAATATAAACCTAATAACTTGCCCTCTTCCCTTACTTAAAACCTTTAATGACTTTTCATTGCATAAGGATATATTTCAAACCCTTTAACATAGTGCCCTTAAGTTTCTATATAGTTTGGCCTTTGCTTGTCTCCTCTGGTTCGTGGCGTGATAGTTTTTCCCTAACTGTTAGTACCAACCACATGGTTTTCTTTCAGTTTTCTAAGGCTGAAGGGCTTCCTGCCTAAGGACCTTTGCTATTTCTCTTTCATATACCCGAATATTCTTCTCCATACACTGAAAGATTGGCTCCTTTTTGTCTATATATTTCATCTTAAATGTTATCTTTTCAGAGATATCTTCTCCGTCTACAGATTCTTCCTAGAGGGGGTCTCTCCGCCTTTCTTTCTCTTCTCTCTGTCTCCTTTTGTCTCCCTTCTATCCCCCTCCCTCTAATTACTTATTTTTCTTCAAAAATTCTTATCACAATTTGTAATTATGTGTTTGTTTGTTTACTTTTTATTATATCATAGATTGTAAGCTCCATAATGGGCCAAAATTTGTTTATTCTATTCATTATATTATACCTAGTACCTAGCAAAATGTGTGAGGCATAGAGTTTGTTAAATATTTGTTTAATAATGGATGAGTCAACAAATGAATAAAAATGGATGAGTGAATGAATAAATGAATAGAGCAGGAGGAATGAGATAGCTTGACCTCACAGGACTATTAATGAAATATGTATGGGAATGGACAGAAAGGTATTTGAAAAAGCAAAAGACATATATAATTATTAATCATTGATATTATGTAAAATTTGCTGTATTCTGTATACTGCATTGTTTCATTGCTTCATATTTCAATTTGCTTTTGTGTTGTAAAAAACGATTTAGGGCATTTTGCAATTTAGATTTTCTTGCCACTCTTGCTAAGAAGCAGCCTATTGGTATGCCATGGTCAATTAATTGAAACAAACTGCTTCATAAAAGAAGTCAAATCAGATGACCTTTGAATGATTTGTGTATTTATGTGTGTATGCACATAGTAATGTATACTAGTAAGATGCATAGGGCTTATAAGGAAGTGCGATGTAGCTTTTCTCCTTGATCATGGAGTGCTGCTTTAATTTAATTGAATTGTTTATCTTTAGACAGTGAGTCCAATATTGGGAGCTACTAAGTCTTCACGCCAAGACATATTTGGTAGCATTATTATTTTCCCTGGCTGTTCTGTCTTCCTTCAAATGTTTTTTTTTTCTTTGCCTCAGTTTTCGTTTACATTCAAATTTTATATCACAGACTACCTAGTGTAGTGCTCATACAAAAGGAGGTAAGGATAACTGTTTTCTCACTCTTCTATAACTATTGTTTTTTATCCCATGTTCCATAAACTTTGGATTCTTGAGAATAGCTTATTTGATCAGTAAGATCTTATGCATAGTGTCAAAAGTATGGGAAAACCCTCAAAAATTAGATAAGTGCAACATATTTAATGATTGCCCAGATATGGAATAAAGGTAAGTGCCCATTAACTGATGAGTAGGTAAAGAAAATATGTTTCATATATACCATGGAATGTTACTCAGCCATGACAAAGAATGAAATAATGTCTTTTGCAACAACTTAGATGAAACTGGAGGCCATTATCCTAAGTGAAGTAACTCAAGAACAGAAAACCAAATATTGTATGTTCTCACTTATAAGTGGGAGATAAGCTATGGGTACATAGGGTCATACATAGTGGTATAATGGACATTGGAGACTCAGATGCAGGGAAGGAGGAAAGGGGGTGAGGGATGAAAACTTACTTATTGGGTACTATTTGGATTATGGGTCCACTAAAAGCCCAGACTGTGCCACTATGCAATTCATCTATGTAATAAAAAAAAAAAAAACTTGTACCGCTAAATCTATTCAAATAAAAAACATTGGATAAGTAACTTTGACTCAGTTACACTAAAAATAGGCTCAAATTTATTATGCTTGATGGATTCTGGACTCTTGGTACTACTGATTTATGCTGTAGCCTAAATTAGATTTCAACTATGGAAAAAATGTCCAAATTATAGAAATCCAGTTAGAGTTAGAAATTATAGAAATATGATTCATTAAAAATACCTTATTAAGGGTATGTCTTCTATTTTTCTAATGTACATAAGGCCAACTGCAAGAGATTTTTTTGGGTAAAGGCATTATGAACTATAGAATATTCATGATTTATTTGTTTTAATTATAATTTTTCTCTTTGCAACCTAACCACATAAAATTGACAATAATGCTGCTAAGACTATTCACTTATCCAACATGTGTGTGTGTATAAACATATATATACACATATATATATATAAAATCTGTTATATATGAAACCCTTTTCTGGGAAGGCAATGTAATGAAGTGTTTAAGAACACTGACTTTGGAGTCACAGTTCTGTGCGACCTTGAGAAAGTTGCTTAATCTTTATGCAACTTTGTTTACATAAAGTTAAGACAGAAATAAAATGTTTTCTTCCCATTGATGTAATTAGATTACGTAAAACTCTCAACATAGGTCACGGCACAGATTAAGTACTTAATAAATGATAACTATTTTTAGTCTAGTTGCTTTTCTTATTCCTATTTTTAAAATAATATTAATATAATGTTATATTTCATAATAAGATAATATAAAATAAAAATAATTTTGGTGTAGATGTAGATGAAAAGATGCATTGAGAAGATGCATATAGACATGGTACTTGATAATGATCACCTTAACACAATGATATCATCTAATACTTTATAAGGAAGCCATTTTGTTATTGGCTATTTTATTGAACCCAAACTTACCAGCCTGTAAATTGCAGCCATTTATGCTTGCTATTTTGTCCACACAAACATATTTTATTCCTAGTCCATGAAAGCGTGAAATTATATGGCATGGTCATAGAACTTGTCTAAATAGCCAGAGCAAAGATTGCAAGGTGCAAAATCTGCCAAGAGGGGACAAGTAGGTACCTGATTACAGACAGCTTTGTATTACCAAGATATCTCTACTATAAATGGCACAAATCACATAAAACAAAAATGCATCAGGCTAATTTTGGCAAATTATGTGATAATAGGGTACCCCTTGTTTGAGCAGTCTTGGAATCACTGCCTAGCTTTAAGCACTATGTCTAAAGTTGGTCTGATCTTTACATCATGACAGATGCAGAATTAATACAGGGAATTTTGCCATGTCCTCTATCCAGCATATTTAAAAATTTTGTGGGCCTGGGCTCCTAAAATTGGACATATATTTCTGCCTGGAGAGACATGAATATGTAATATAGTATCTTGGAATACTATACTATGCTATGATAACATGTTTTTCTTTTCTTTCTTTTTTTTTTTTTTTTGCTTTTTATCAATGGTGGAGGTGGGTAAAGTGTAGTTCACTTTATTTACAAATAATAATTAAGCAACTATGCATAGACACTCCAATGGATGTCTCCTGTGTTACAAAGAAATTTATGATTTAATTGAGAAAGATAAAATATAAACACATAAAAAGAAAATGAACAATTATAGGCAAGAAATTTTAAGTTAAAAGGAAGGGTACTGAACAGTTTTTCTGCAGATATTCAGAGGAGTAAAGAAAGAATTCTAGTATCATCAAATGCCCTTGAGATAGTACCTAAGAGTTTTTACATACTTAAGACTAATTTTAGAAGCCAATAACTAAAAAGACTTGCATGGGATGATAGATTGTTGAGTTAGGATGACACTATGGATTGATGGCAGTTCAGGTAAGGTGCCACACAGCACCAGGGCAAGGCTGCAAATACCAACATCTATTTCTAAGTAATACAGTGGACAAAATTGTCATCTTACTCTCTTTCCATAGTAATCTCTTAAGAAATTTTCTATGAACAGAATTGTGAAAAAGTACCCAACAGAATAAGAGTCAAAACTTCCTTGGGAGGCAGATATACTAAGTGTGAGTGGTAGATAGGTCTTCAAACTGTAGACCAAACTAGTAGTTTTCAGAGAACACATTATTTTAGCAACTCTAGTGGTATTTTCATAGCTTCAAGGGGCTACCACGGACATTCAAGATCATACCATTTTGAAAAACTCATGTTCTTGCTATTAATAATTGAAATGTCCCTTGCTCAGTTCAATTCAAGAGTGCAGCTATGTGGCTAAGCATTGTGCTGGTCACCAGGAGTGTCATGGTGAACTAGTCTCTATGTTCGATGATCTCACATTTTTGTCATCATATGTAGAATGATAGGTTGTATCTATCTAGTCGAAGGATAATGGGAAGAGATATGGATTTACTCTGACAAAAGTGGCACCCACTATGTAGCTGCTCACCAGTTATTAGTCCTTGGATTAGCTGTTATCATCCTCATCTGTCAAAATCATGCTGACTAGTCTCAATTTAAATTCATATTACTTATATCAAGGGTGCTCTGAGTGTCACCCTTAATAATATTTTATATTCCAGCTCATTTACTCTCAACTCTGCTAAATGACTATTTTAAACCTTCACTTCCTCAAAACTGCACTCTCACTCTCAGCTGAAGTCCTCGTTTTGTATTTCACTAAGAAAGTAAGAGAAGCCAGGAAAGAACATTCACCAACTCCTACTTCCACACTCTCTGACCTGCCTGCATCTGCACCCACATATTCTGACTTCTCTTCCAGTACCCTACTTGAGGTCACCTCCCACACCTTGTGTGCTAGGTCTCATCTCCTCTTTCCCACAAAAAGACATTGTTCCAGAAATTCTCTACTCTCTTTCCCTTTTTTATTCATCATCAACTTTTCCCCTCCTGTGGATGATATCCTTTAGACACTTCCTAGAATATCTTTTTTTAAAAATTGTTTTATCCCACATGCTCTTTCAACTGTTGCTCCATTTATCTATTCCTTTTTTATAGCAAAATCCCTAAGAAATATCCATATTCCAATTCTGTACCTATAACTTCTGCCTTCCTATTCTTACTTGAACTCATTTTATTTAGGATTTCGTTTCTACTACTCTACAAAATCACTCTTGGCTGGTCATCGAAAACTTCCATGATGACAAATCCAATGGGTGAATTCTCAGTTCTCATCTTCATTGGTTTCAAGGCCACTTCTCTCTTTCTCTCTCTCTCCTGTTTCTTCTACTCCTCCCAAAGTAGCTTCCCTGCTTTTGCTCTTGACACCAATAATCTATTGTAAAAATGCAAGTCAGATTATGTCACTCCCCTGTCAACTCTCTCCTAGATTCCTACCTCACTGAAAGCAAATGCTAAAATCTTTATTGTTCCTCTTACAGTCCAACATTTACCCCTTCTTTATGTCCTACTACTTACCCTTTTTTTTTTACTACACTTCAACCACGCTGTCCTCCTTGAACATTTTGGGCATGTTCCTGCCTCAAAGCCTTTATACTTGCCTTTTCCTCTGCTTGAAATGTTCTTCTTTCAGATTTCCACATAGCTAATTCTCTCACTTTCTTCAGGGTCAAATTAAGGCTTATTATTAGGACCTTTCTTAATGATCCTATATAGCACCATTCCCCTATCTCCACATACACTTCCTGTCATTTTCAGCTTGCTTTATTTTTCTCGATAGCACTTATCACCACCTGACATATTAGATTAACTTATATATTTGTTTCACTGTTTCCCACAAGAGAGTAGGCTCTATGAGGACAGGGAATTGATTCACCATTTTGCACAGTTTATACTTTAGGCATAGAACAGTAACTGACTCATAGCATGCGTTCAGTACATGTTTGTTGAATGAATGAATCTATAAAAGAAAGGCAATAAGACCTGAACTAAAGTTGAAGTGAGGATAGAGGAATATACCATATATTAGCCCAGGACTGTATAGCACATTAGTTTTTATTGCTTCTTAGATTCTACATGATTGCAGAATACTGTTAAATAATTCTTATACACAGTAAAACCCTGCTTTGTGGAAGTCAAAGATGGCCTGTCTCAGCCATACAAAATGTAGAATATCCCTCTGAATATAAATAGAAACTGAAAACCAAGAACTGGTCTACATATATAGGCATGAAAAAGAACTTGGATTTTTTTTTCTTTTTTTTTTTTAACATATTCCCCACACAGAGATAAAAATAGTGTCAGCTTTGAACTTGAAAATTGACATTATATGTGCAGTAGCATGTTTTTCATTTTTATGTATAATTTTTTACAATTATGATGTTAAATATATTTTAACCTATAGATTTGCATTAATATTGAGTAAAGTTCCAGCTTTCCATTCAGTGGCATTTAAATTTTTTACTTTTAACTTTGCTTCTGATTTTGTTCAAGTTCCAGCAAAGAAGTTGGAGGGAGAAACACAACTTAAAAAATTTTAGCAAGTAGGCATTTGGAAATTTTATTGCCAAATAGCTCCAGTAGCATAGGCTTTTTAAAGTAATATCTTGGTCTAAATGTGTTTCTATCACTCTTTTTAGTTCTTATGTGGGCCTTCTAATAGGAAATCATGTCATAGATGAAATATTATCCTCCTGTAAGTAGTCTTTCTTTCCTCCCTAACCCATGGGTAGATCTAGGTGCTCCTTTTCCCAAACCCTAATCCACAACACTTTTTTTTCATATAATCATTATGATTATATTTTCATACAGACAGTTTCTCATATGTTGATTTACTCATACAGTCAAAACACTAGTTTCTGAATCTGTGCTAAGCAATGTCCTGGGTCTTTGGTTAAAAAGACATATGAGATGTGGTCTCAGCAAATCTTTCCTATTATTAGACTGTGTTCTCTTTGAGGTTCAATAATCGAGCCTCTTATCTTTCTATGCCTGGCAATTTGCACAACACTAAATAAATATATGTAGAATGAATGAATGTTCTCATTAGAGCAGGAGTTCCTGAGAACATGGTCATCTCTGTGTCTGCAGTGCTTAATACAGTATGTGGGACACAATGAAAGCTCAGCAAATATTAAATGGAAGTCATTGCTTCCTGATTGTAGACACCTGCTCATTCACTCTTAGAGACCAGTTGAAATGGAGGCTACATAAAAGCTTAGAAAGTAGGAAAAGCATATCTGAGAATTTTTAGAAAAGGGCTCAATCTCAATGGGTCTCAGGATTCTACTTCCTAAAACTTCAGAAAGAATATTCTTTGACACAAAGACTTAATATAATATTTAGTTGAATCCCACTTATGTTTATTGTGTGTCACCTTATGTGTCAGAAGGTGGCAAGAAGGTACAACTCCAAGTAGATTTACAAGTGGTACTAATGAGAAGCTGATAGTAAACAGATTCAAATAAATATGAAAGCAATAAGAGCAAAATATCCACTACCATCATTTATTACCAGGAGCTCTTTTTAATAGTTTTGTTGGTATTTATCTCTGTAATCCTCATGGTAATCTTGTAAAATGGGTATTTATATTTCAATTTTATCAATGAGAAAAGCTGAAAACTTGCTAAAGTATATATAGCTACTCAATGGCTAAGATGACCTTTTAATGTAGGTCTGTCTGGTATAATTGCACAAACTCTTTTCTCCGAGTCATTTCCAGTGAAGCTGAAAATCCAATATTGTTGCCACTATCATAGATGAAACAAGGGACCTCTTGGAGTGACCTGGCAAGGAATTCCTTATGCTTTCATAACCTGGTTCTTGCCAAGGTTCTAACCAAACACAGGATGAGGAAAAAGTGATTTAGGGGCCTGTCAATAGTCTTCATGTATATATCAGTTTTTAATTTGTCATATGTTAATGTTGCAGAGGGAAAAATATATAATTTTCAAAATTTTTAAACACATTTGATAATCTGTGATAAAATTTGTTCTTTTGGCCATCTTCACTCCTCATGTTTTAGTCAGAAGAATACAAGTATTAGTATCTTAATAATATTTTTGTCATCATTACAAAAGAAAAAATTTCTCATTTTTGACACTAATCTGAACAGAATGGCCTCATTTTTAATGTATTAGATCATTTATTGTTTTACAGTCTAATGGGATATGAGCCCTTTGTGACCCATCATCCAGGATATCTGTTGATGCTATTGAATGATGAAATGCCATCTATCTGAATGACTGATAAATTTTCTTAGCCAAATTTGTGGATAGTATTTACTGATATGTTGTTAAGGAAAACTGTTGAAAGCTCACAGGCTTTCCTTTTAGCAACAGAGTTTATTTGTTAAAAGCATGGGCTTTGGAATCACACAGACTTGGTTTTATATTCTTTCTTTTTCATGAGCTTTGGGGACCTAGGACAAATTACTTATCTTCTCCAAGTCCTAATTACCTCATTACAAAGTATGATGATAGTAAAGTCTATTTCATAGACTGCCATGAGAATAAAATGAGGGAATGCTTGTAGAGCCCTTGGTAAGGAGAGTGTGTTCAATATATGTGAACCATTATTAGCCTTACTTAGGAAATTAACTAAAGGTAGTGTTTCTCAAAATATAGTTGCTAGATTCCTGTGTCAGGATCACCTGGAATGTTTGTTTAAAAAATTGGATTCCTGGGTCCCAGTGTAGGCCTCTTGATTCAGAATCTCTTTGTGGGTAGGGTAAGCACAGAATTTATATAGTAGCACTCATGGAGCTCATGCATGCTGAAGTTTGAAAACCATGGCCACAGGAAGCATTGAGAATAGTGGTGATGCTTTATGTTCTGGTTCAGCCACATTTATGAGTGACTGCTATATGCCAGGACCTGCCTTAAGTACAAGGGAAGTGAATAAGACGGCCAATTTTTAAAATCAGAAAGCAGGAGAACAACAGTTACTTTTCTGTAGCAGGTACAATTGTAACACTGATAACAATGAACTGAAAAGGGAATACAGATAATTTTGTGTTTATGTTTTATTGAACATCTACGAATGCTCACATATCCATCTTTGAGTGATATAAGTATACTTAGATGAAATGTTTTTTCATCCAATTTGTGTTCTGGAATGGACTGAACTGTGCAAAGAAGTAATTTTCACCTGCTTGATGGATTGCATAAAAACAGGGTAGCATGATTTTTGCTTTTTTTTTTAGAAAAGCATTTTTACAGAAATGTTTTTTATTTCTGTATATAGGAGAGAGATGTAAGAATAAAGAACTCTTTACTTTCAAATCTTGGTCTAGTCTATTCTAATCATAGGAATCTCCAGAATTTAAATTGCTCTTGAAATTGGACTTTAAGGCATGTTTCTTCCCTAGATCCCTGAGTTTTTCAAGTTACAAAGATCAATTTGTTTGAATTTTGTTTTTTTTTTAGTGTAGACATATGGCTGTCATATAATTTATATGATGGTTTGGCATGTCCATGGTTGTTATCAGTGAAGCATTTGCACATTTCCAGAAAAGGTAAGTTTCAGATTCCATCCAATTCTTGAGATGCCTATCATCTTGTCACTTTTGAGTAATAATTAACATTCATTTACCATGTTATTATCTATATTACCACATATGGTCACCATAATAGCCTTTTTTAATGATTTACAGCCAAGTTTGCTTTACCTTAGGGTCATTTTGTCTGGCCTAGCTTAATCCCCACCCCAGCGACTGTGTCATTCTAATAGACATTCTTTTTTTTGTATACCTATCTTGAGTTGCCATGAACTAAACATTAAGGTTTAGTCTCAAAGTCTGGAAACACAGTAGTAGAAGAAATGAAGATAAGCATAGCAAATTCCTGTCTCCAATAGCTAAATGACTAATGTGCTAGGGTTCTGAGAGCTTTATATAGATTAATTCATTATTAATTCATTAAGACTACCAACTCTATGCATTAGGTATTATTGTTCATTTTACAAATGAGGAAACAGAGGCATAAAGAGATCAGGTAACTTCCCCAAGGTCACACAGCTAAAAAACAGTAGTGCTAGTATTTGATCTCAAGCAAACTGGCTCTAGTAGTCTATGTTTTTAACTACTGTTCTGTACTCTACTCCTATCTGGTTTTGAATAGGAAGACAAATTCACAAAAAGTAAAAAGTGATAATACTATAGGAATTTTACAAAACAAAAGCCATAAGGGCTGTGAGACTTTAGAACAGGGGAAATGGCTTGAGCTAGAATAGTCAGAGTAGGCTCTATGAAAGAGGTGAGAGAAGATTCATTCCCTGGAGGGTGGAGAGTGAAAGATTATACATAGCACAGTCGGTAGTGAGACAGCATGGTCCTTGTAGTAAAACAGATCTGGGTTCAATTTCCAGTCCCTATACTCAGTTGTGGGACATTTGGCAAATAGCCTTAGTTTTCTCTCATCTACAAAATAGTAATAATAGTGCCTACTCCACAGATTTTATATTTAGATAGAAAGATAGGGAATGGAAAGATGGATGAGGAGGTAGGATGCTAGACAATAGCCAGCACAAAAATTGGAAAAGCAGAAATGTTTATAGAATAACTTGGAAGAGAGCAAATCATCTTATCTAATAGAAGAGATAGGATCTATATAGGAATAATGAGAAAGAAATTTAAAAACATGATTTGGAATCATGCTGTAATAGAAGTCTTTTAATGAATGTACTGCTAAAGGGTTTGGGAAGCATCCTTGGTTCAACTTCCTTCTACTTGGGTAACTGAGCATGTTACTTAACCTCTCTGCCTCAGTTTTCTCCCCTATAAAAGGAGAATTAAGTAAAATGAAATATGTAAAAATTTAAGTCCAGTGTGTGACACATACTTAATGGTCAAATAATGTTAGGAGCAAGATAATGAAAGTGATGTTTTCCCTGAGCCAGGGAAACCAAAGTGAATGTGAGGTTAGAGGTATCTATTAGATAGGGCAGGCAAGGAAAGCTGAGGGCAGTTGAAAATAGTCCAGTGAGGTGCCTTCAGAGTTCTGACAGCTAGATAGGAAACTTTGTAGTAATCTAAGTGCCAGTTAATGAGGGCCTGGGTAGGGTGGCTGCAGTGGGAATGAAATGAAAGGGACGGCTACGAAAGGGGTTGTAAAGGACTCTATAGGACTGGGAGACCACCTGTTAGAGAGGCAGTGAAAGAAAGATAGGCTGCAGGGAAATACGACTTTGTGTTTTTGAGTCCAAATGTTGACAGGTTGACAGAAATAGAGAAGTCAGGAAGGAGATCTGGCCATTTGGGGTCAAGGAGGTTCATTTCAGAGATATTAAATTTGAGTCGACAAAAGGAACAACCAGGTAAAAATATTATATTGAATAAGAGGTTCATAATATGTGATTGAAGCTCTGGGGACAACCCATGGCTGGAGGTAGAAATTTAAAGGCAGATATTGGAAGTGATTATTGAGGCTATAATTGTTAATGGATTCTCACTAATGAATAAAAATATTTACCTATTTTTTTAACAGTGTTTAGAGTTATATTTTGTTAAATTACATTTTAACAAATTACATTTGTTAAATTGTAAATGATACTAGTGTGTTGCTGTCTAGGTACACATTATTAAAGAGTAACAAATGACAACTTGATGTAGTATATAATGGAAACATATAACCAGGGAATGGGGAACTAGATCCCTTGAGGAAAAAAAGAGCCATAGAATGAATGTATTTATTCTGGAGGAGATGTAGGGTGCATATAAGGCTGTCATGTGGAAGAGGGTGTAGACTTATTCTGCATGTTCAAGAGACAAAGGATGGAATAAATTGGGTGCGTTTTCAGTAACAACTTCTTTAAGAAACTTATGAGCTTCCCTTAACAGGTCACTTTCTAGGAGGGTTGAGATGAACACTTTTTAAAATAATGGAAAGAGGAGATATACTTTGTGATCAGGACAACCGAGTAATTTGCAAAAGCTCTACAAATACTATGGTTTTATGATTAGGTTTATCTCATGGAAGAAAGTGAGGGACAGCATATCCCTAAAGTAACTAAAAAAATGTTTGAAAAAGGTAAGAGAAAGTGGAAAAAATATTTATTTTCAGTTGAGACATAGGGACTAGAGTGGTTTCACTGGACTGAGAGTGGAGAAATAGTGAGGCAACGAGTGGTGAACTGTAGGCTGTTCCTGAACACTTTTAGGAAGGAAAGAAGGAGGTGGTTGCGAAGAAACATTTCTCCTAAGAATGGACTGATGGTGACTTTAGCCCAGGTTGGTTTCTGTCCAGTGAAAGCATACGCAGGAACTAGGGAAAGGCCATTTTGGCATGAAGTTAGGAGAGAGAAAAAAATTTCATGATAGGTTATTAAACTGTCACTAATTCGTAGAGTTCCTGAGGTAAAGGTAGCATAGCAAGGTAAAGACAGCTTTCCACCCCACCTATTTATTCAATACTTGGCAAAATGCCAAATACTACATACTTGATTACCCTCATACATATATATGCACATATAAATACATGCATATATAAATATACACATATGTATATGTGCATGTGTGTGTATGTATGTATGTGCATATGTGTATCAGCTTCTTTAATTCTAATATTAATTTTGAGAGGAATATATTACCTCCATTTTACAGATTAGGAGACTAAAGCTCTCTGAAGTAGTCATTGCTCAGATTCTTATAAGCTAGTAAGTAGATGCTGGTGGTATTCAGATATTCTTCTGTTTAATGTCAAAAGAGCATATTCTTCCAAGAAGATTAGATATCTAGACTGTGAAACCTGGTTTCAAATCCTAAATTTGCCTCTACTTAATTGTGCAACTTTGGGCAAGTTATTAAACCTAACTGGATCTCTATATGCTCCTCTGTGAAATGATGAAAAGATACTTGCCCTCCCTGTAGGTTTCTAGGGAAGCAGAGGTGAGAAGTTCCAAAACCTGGAGCCATCAAGGGGTTTTAAATAAGGGAGGAATATGATCAAATGTGCTAAATGATAGATCTAGTAAGTAGTGTGGAAGGTATATTAGAGAGAGACCAAACCTCAGAGAGAGCCCTTAAGAAGCAATGTTTTTGTTAATAAATAGTGAACTCTTTTAGGGTAGTGCTGTAAGATACACAGAGTAGAGGACATATTAATTCTAAAACAATATTTGCTACATTGTTTTTTCACCATTTTTTATTATTTTCCCCCATCATCACCTGGAGACTAGGGACTTTTTAGAAACTTTTGACCTAATTGACCCCACTTGCATCAAATTTTAATACCACAGATATACTGCTTATCTCTTTACATACAGTATGTATAGCTGTGTTTTATACATAAAAATATTTGTCACAATGTATTACAGAGAGAGAGAAAGAGAGAGAGAGAGAGAGGAAGAGAGAGAGAGAAAGGAGAGAGAGAGAAACCAACAGGCTGGAAACTCAGGAAGAATTTCTATGTTGCAGTCTTGAGGCGGAATTCTTTCTTCTTTAGGGAACTTCAGTCTTTGCCCTTAAGGCCTTCAATTGATTGGATGAGGCCCTCCGAAATTATGAAGAGTAATCTGTTTTACTTAAAGTTAACTGGTTGTAAACATTAATAATATCTAAAAAATACCTTCACAGAGACATCTGAAATAGTGTTTGACCAAATAATTGGGCAATGTAGCTTAGCCAAGTTGACACAAAATTAGCTATCATTGTCCTCTCCTGCAGGGCCAATCTTTACTCCATAGGGGATGATATCATCCCTTTTGAAAATATATAACTAGGAGATAAAATAGCAGGACATGCTGTATATTAGATTGATTTATTGTTTAGATGTATGAAGCGAGAGACAGAAAGGTAGCAAAACTGATTTCCAGATTTCTAGCTTGAACAGCTGGTGATACCCTGTACTGAGAAAGGAAAAGCAGAACACAGAATAGATCTGATATAGAATACGATGAGGTTTGTATACCAGATGTGCATTTTGTAGTGCTCTTTCGGCTTATTCACTCACAAGCCTCTCTAACTGCTTATATCTGGAATTGAA
This sequence comes from Avahi laniger, assembly GCA_963575035.1. Taxonomy (NCBI): domain Eukaryota; kingdom Metazoa; phylum Chordata; class Mammalia; order Primates; family Indriidae; genus Avahi; species Avahi laniger. The sequence continues at coordinate 16,122 of CAUYSK010112429.1, forward strand.
TAAAAATTATTAGAAAATCTTTTGAAAAAATAAAATGCTTTTTATATAAGCACAGTGATAGCATGATTTCCTCACTTTTAACATTCAGGCCTAAAAGACCCTCTGAAAATATAGTATCATTTTCTTGGGTAGGATATATTCCTACTTCTTATTTTCATTCCACAACCTAGATTATAAATTTCCTTAAATAAATGGGAAAACCTCATTTAGCTGCTTGCAAGTTAGAGGGACATACAGCCCAATAGTACTTAGTCTGTTCTTTATAAGCTAAAACTACTTTTTTTTGTAGGAAGAAATCTCCTAAGCCAATAACCATATAAATCTTTAAAAATTCTTTTAGTTATAAGGTGTACTATTTTTTCAATGGAATTGCCTCGTTATATATGAAATCTATATTGAATTTTTAGAAGCCCCATAAAGTAATGTCAGCTCCATGTAGAAGATTTACTGTTCCGTTACTTAATATTGGGAAAATAGAAAAAGAGTACACATTTTGTAATAATAGCAAAAACCATAAGCAGTGGGCTGGGGGATTAATCCTTGTCATAGGCTGTGTTCCCTAGAAAACAGACTCAAAACTCTGAGATCTATATGTAAGAATTTACTAAGGAATACTAGGAACTATTCCTGTGAGAGGTAAGGGAACCAGGACTGGGCAAAGGGAGAAGTTGAACTGAGATACAGTTGCAACAGAGGCCTCCGTTAATCCCACAGGGAAATATGGAGATGGAATTGCTATTTAGAATTGCTTCCATTGAGGCAAGGTTAGCTGAGTTTTTGTACCCCACATCAACTAGTCTTTGGATGTAGGTTGACCAGAAAAAGAGAAGTAATTTTGGTCAAGGCAGATTCCTGTAGAAGAACCCAGCTGTGAGGCTTTGCAACTAACACTCCTACCAACTGGAGAAATGGGTACTTTGATTCTGAAGGGGAGATCTATTTGGTACACATCAGAACTCACTACAAATCTTTAATATAAGATTTTTGTTTAGTTATCACTGTTTTACTACTTTAGCACTACATTTAGAAATTTCACTTGTTTAATTACTAGCTGTCTATTTAATTAATTTAATTAACTATATGTACGTGCATTTCAGGATTTATACAAGTTCCATCCCCATCTCCACTTCTGCTGGCAGAATCATTTCTTAAGTTCTTAAAATGTATACTGCTTAGAGTCTTTATTTTCCTGTTACATTATTTACTCATCTCAAAAACCACAGCCCAACTGTGATAAGAGTGTTAACTCTTTCAGACTTCTGCTTTTGAAGGTTTCAAAATCAGATCCATGTAAAATGCCCCCTTTTATTTTACAGATCTGCCTCTTCCATTAATTTAGCGTTACATAACTTTCAAACAACTCATTTCTATTACTTTATATTTGATCTCTATGAGAAATGTTAAGAATGCAGATTTGCAAATAAACATGATTTAAAAATCTTTTTTTGCCCCTAACAAGCTATATAAACTTGGATAAGAACTTACTTTTCTTGAGTGTCAGGTTTTTTTTTTTTTTTTTGTCTGTAATATTACCTGTCTTATAGAGATAGAATATTTAACACAGTGTTTAGGACATAATCGTCTTTCAACAGATGGTGCCTATTAGTAGTAGTATTTTCTCAATAAGCCTGTATAATGGGTAAAGCCCCAATTTGCAGATACACATTTGAAGGTAGAAAATACTATTAAAAAATCAAAATACTTTTATGTAGAATTTTTTACCGGAAATACAATAATCAAACCCTAATTAACCCTAAGTTGTCTGCTACATTTTTTAACTATTGCATTGATAAAGATTTTTATCAATAGATATCAAACTTTACCTTTCTCCATAGCATAAAAGAGCCTCAATCGATTTTCTGAATGGCTCAGAGTACATTGTAAAAGAGTATGAACTCTGTTTAATTTCAGATAACTAAAATGAAAAAGGCACAGTTTTGGGCTTTGTCAGTATAATAATGGGAAAACCCTATATACTTACTTTACTATAACCTGCAAAGTGACCCCTCTTTTAGCAAGTTATGCTCATCTTCAATCTTCTGGTTGTGCTAACCTCAAATTCTGCAGCTGAGTCATACAGGTATTGGATGTGCTGAAATGGGATTGGGGGAAATTTCCAGAGGCACATGATACATTAGGAACAAAGTGACTTAAATATTGAAATGCTTGCCTAAGGAAGAAATTGCAAGATGGAATGAATTGAAATGATACTCAAAGGGAAAAACAGTTGGGAAAGAGATATCATTCACTTTGTGTAGTTATTTTATGCTTTAGACTTTATAGCATTTCTATCCACTAAAACAAAAATGAGAAAAATACAATATAGAAATATAGGATAACTTAGGGACAGAACTCGCAGCTCACAATTTCTCAGGATTTGACTAATAGGATTCATTTTAGTGAAGTTTGAAATTGCATATGTTCCTGGGAAAGACAAAAATAAATGTTTATATCTTAATCATCAGCTTTTTTTGAGGGGGGAGAAAATACTGAATTTCTTTAGCTTTTACTGCTTCACTCTTTTTTTTTCTTTTTTTAATTTCTGCATATTATGGGGATACAAATGTTTAGGTTACATTGCCCTTGCCCTGCATACCTCCAGTCAGAGCTTTAAGTGTGTCCATCCCCCAGATGGTGCACATCGCACTCATTATGAGTGCTTTACCCTTTTGAGGTTTGACTGACACCTTTAAAAACTTGCTTCCTGAGGGAAATGCCCTCAGAAGTAGCACATTGGTTGCAGGGGTCAAGAAATAAGTTGCAAATTTTATTTCTGTAACTAATCTAGGCCAAATAATGTATGAGCAAAGGACATAACAAAAGAATTCAAATCCTGTGTATGTCTTCTTGAAATAATTGGTAGTATAAGGATGCCATTACAGAAAGAGATGAGTCACAATAACCCAGACATAAATTTCAATGAAAAAAATAAAGCACAGGCAACAAAAACAAAAATAGACAAGTGGGACTAAATGAAACTAAAATGTTTCTGAACAAGGGAAACAAAGTGAAAAGGCAACCTGTGGAACAGGAGAAAATATATGCAAATCATATAACTGATAAGGGTTAATACCCAAAACTTGTAAGGAACTTCTACAAGTCAATAAGCAAAAAACAAACAAAACAAACACACAAACAAAAAAATCAAATTAAAATATAGACAAAGAACTTGAATAGACATTTCTCCAAAGAAGGCATACAAATGGCCAATAGTATAGGAGAAGACACTCAACATCACTAAATTGCATTCAAGGAAATACAAATCAAAGCCACAATGAGATATCACAACACAACTGTTAGAAAGAGCATTCTAAAAAAAAAACCCGAAAAACAGAAAATGACAAGTATTGTCAAGGATGTAGAGAAATTAGAACCCTTGTGCCCTGTTGATGGGAATGTAAAATGGTATAGCTGCTGTGGAAAACAGTATGGAAGTTCAAAAAATTAAAAATATAATTATCATATGATCCAGTGATTTCATTTCTGAGTATTCATCCAAAATAATTGAAACCAGGATCTTGAACAGACGTTTACATTCCCATGTTCAATGTGGCATTATTCACAATTTCCACAAGGTAGAAGCAACCTGAATGTCCACTGATGGATATATGGATAAAGAAAATGTGGTATATACATATGAAAGAATATTATTCAGCCTTAAAAAAAGGAAAATCCTGTCATGTGCTACAACATTTACAACACAATTGAACCTTGAGGACATTATGCTAAGTGAAGTAAGCCAGTTACAGGACAAATACTGTGTGATTCCACTTATATGAAATATCTAAAATATTCAAAATGATTTAATCAGAGAGTAGAATGGTGGTTTCCAGGGGCTAGGGAAAGGGAGAAATAGGGAATTTTGTTCAATGGGTATAAAGTTTCAGTCATGCAAGATGAAAACGTTCTAGAGATCTTCTGTACAACATTGTACTTATAGTTAACAATATTATACTGTACACTAAAAATTTTATTAAAAGGATAGATTTCATTTTATGTGTTTTTTACCATAGTTTTTTCTAAAAACCACCATGCTCCTGCCTATTTATTTACTTATTCAAATGATTGTATATATTTAAACTGAAATAAAATATAAATACAGAAAAACTCACAAAGTGTATAGCTTGATGAATTTTCGTATAGTGAACACAATCACCCAGAACAAGAGATATTAGCAAAGCAGAAGCCTTCACTCTGCCCTCTCTCAATCACTGATACCAACACTGGTATCAAAAGTAATTACTCTCCTGACTTTTATCACTATGGATTAGTTTCACCTGTCTTTGAAACTTATATAACTTGAATCCTATAGTATTTTTCCTCTTGCTTGTTTCATTCAACATTATGTTTGTGAGATTCATCCATGTCGTTGCAGTTTGTTTTTTGCAAATTGTTATCACAGTTTGTCCTTTTTCATTCCTGTGTAGTAATTCATTGTATGAATACAGCTCACTATTAATATTTATTCATTCTGTTGATAGATATTTATTTGTATCCAGTTTGTGTCCAGTTTCAGGCTATTCTGAGTAACTCTACTAAGAACATTTTTGTAAATTTTTGGTGTGCACTGATGTGTATTTGGTTAAACAACTAGGAGTGGAATTGCTAGATTTTAGAACAAGCATCAGTTTAGCTTTAGTAGAAAATTATGGAGTTTTCCAAAGTGATTATATGAATCTGTACTCCCACCAGCAATATATGTTATTTCCAGTTGCTCTATATTTTTTTCAGTAGCTACTTTGGTGGGTATCACTAGTACTGTGGTTTTAATTTTGCATTTCTCTCATGACTAAGAAGTTTGATAATCTTTTTATATGTTTACTGGTCTGGGTTTTCTTTCTTCTATTTTATTGATTTGATTGATTTATATATATTTAATATTCAAAATATGAGTCCTATTTAGAAGATATGTATTGCAAACATTGTCTTCCTCTCTTTTTCTTGCATTTTCCATTTTCTAATGGTGCCTTTTGAATAAAAATTACACTTGTAATAATGTTCAATTTATCAATCTTTTTCTTTATGAGACCATAACTTGCTTTTCATGTCCTGTTTAGGAAATCTATGCCTACTCCGAATGTGTTTAAATATTTTCCTATATTCTCTTACTGAACTTTTCACGTTTAGATTCCAGTCAACTTGGAACTGATTGTGTCTATAGTATGAGGAAGGGGTAACAGCTCATTTTTCCCCATGTGGATATATAATTAATTAATTATTGATAAGACTATCTTTTCTCTCATTGAATTGTAGGGTACCTTTGAATTATATTAAGTAACATTATATAATTGGGCCTATTTTAATCCTGTTCAATTCTCTTGATCTATTTCTGTGTCCTTATGCAAATTGAGTATTGTCTTAATATATAATGTTTTAATATCTGGTAGTGTAAGTCCCTCAATTTTATTTGTCTTCACAATTTCATAGTAATTTTTGATTATTTGTATTTCCATATACATTTCAAAATCAATGTGTCAATTTCCACAAAAGTCTTTGCTGAGTTTTTTTTATTGTGAATTGATTCAATCTATAGGCCAACTTAAGGATTTATATGGTTAGAATTTTGAGCTTATAACTCAACAACATGATACACATGTATATGTGTGTGTACATATATTTAGGTCTTCCTAACTTCTTTCAATAATATTTTATAGTTCATTGTGTGTCTTGAACATCTCATTACATGTATTTATTGAGACGTGATACATTTCGATGCATTGTAAATAGTATCATTTTTAAACTGTATTTTTAATATTTGTTGGTGATATACTTAATGAAAGACTATTGGTTTTTTTATGTTGACATTGTATATAAATAACTCGCTAATTTTACTTATATTAGAATTTTGTAAAATTCTTTTTATTTACTATGTAAATATTAATAATCCAATTAATTGAGGATACTGATAGTTTTATTTGGTCTTTTCTAAGGTTTTAATCTTTTTTCTTTTCTTATTAAACTGGCTAAAACCTCCTGGACAGTATTCAATAGACATAATGATAGTTGATATTCTAATATTAAGGGAGAATATTCTAGCATTTCACATTAATGTAATGTTTTAAAAATGTTTTCATGTTAATGTCATTAACTTCTATTCCTGGTTTGCTATGACTTCTTAAATATCATAAATAAGTATATAAAATACATGTTCTCTATATCATAAATAACTATATCATAAGTATATAAATACATTTTCTGTATATATTGATATGATCATATGAATTATTTTCTTTTTTCTGTTAACATAGTAAATTGCAATGGTTTATTTTTGAAAGTTAAAATAATTTGTGTTTCTTAAATAAACCCCATTTGGTGGCTATGTAGTGTTATTCTTTTCATATGCAGAAGTTTTACTTTTTTTTTTTTGCTTTCATGTTAATGAGAAAGATTGACCTGTAATTTTCCTTTCTTTTAATGTTTTTGTCATTTTTTTTGTCAAAGTTATACTGGCCTCAAAATAAGTTGGGAAATATGTTATCTTTGTCTGTTCTATGGAGGAGTTTGTTTTATATTGAAATTAATCCTCACTTTAATATTTGGAAGAATTTTGGAAGGAAACTTTCTGGGCCAGAGATTTCTTTTTGAAAAGGGTTTAAGTTAATAATCCAATTTATTTATTAGAAAGTAGAAAGCATGCCTTTCTCTATTGACTGTTACATTAGTTTTGGTAAGTTTTTTTTTCCCCCTAGGATTTCTCTATTTCAACTAGATTTTTAACATTGATTGACATGAGATTGTTTATAATGTCTTCTGTAAGATCTGAAGTGATCTTCTACTTTTTATTCATAGTGTTCGTAATTTGTCCTTTTATCTTCTTTATCATTCATACTATATGGTTATCAATTTTAAGACTTTTCTTTTTAATTTTTTATTGTTATTTTTAATTATTATGGGTCCGTAATAGTTGTATATCTTTATAAGGTACATGTAATGTTTCAATACAGGCATACAATGCGAATGAATCAAATTAGGGTTATTGAGGTATCCATCATCTCATGCATTCAACATTTCTCTGTGTTAGGAATATTCAAATTCCACTCTTTTAGTTATTTTAAAGTATACCCTAACTTATCATTGATTATGGTCACCATGTTGTGCTATCAAATATTGTTTATTCTATCTAACTATCTAACTATATTTTTACACCCATTAACTATCCCCACTGTATCCCCCTCTTCCTGTTATGCTTCCCAGCCTCTGGAAACCGTCATTTTGCTCTCTGTCTCCATGAAATCAATTATTTTAATATTTAGCTCCCAAATATGAGTGAGAACATGTAGCATTTGTTTTTCTGTGCTTAGCTTGTTTCATTTAATGTTCTCCAGTTCCATCCATATTGTTGCAAATGACAGGATTTCATGTTTGTGTAGCTATGTGATATTCCATTGTGTATATACACCACAATTTCTGTACCCATTCATCTGTTGATGGATACTTACGTTGATTCCATATCTTGCCTATTTGCATAGTGCTGCAATAAACATGAGAGTGCAAATATCTTTTTGATATACTGAATTTCCATACTTTGGATATATACCTAGTGATGGGATTGCTGGGTCATATGGTAGTTCTATTTTCAGTTTTTTGAGGAACATCCATACTCTACTCTATAGTGACTGCACCAATTTACATTCCCACCAACAGTGACGAGATTCCCCTCCCTCTACATCCTCACCAGCATTGATCATTGCCTGACTTTTTGATAAAAACTATTTTAACTGGAGTGAGATGATATCTCATTGTACTTTTGATTTGCATTTATCTGATGACTAATGATGTTGACCATTTTTCCATATACCTGTTGGTCATTTGTATGTCTTCTTTTGAATGCCTATTCAAATCCTTTGCACATTTTTAAATCGGATTATTTGATTTTTTTCCTGTTGAGTTGTTGAAGCTCCTTATATTTTTTGGTTATTAATTGCTTGTCAGATGGGTAGTTTGCAAATATTTTCTCTCATTCTGTGGGTTTTCTCTTCACTTTATTGAATCTTTGCTGTGCAGAAGATTTTTAGCTTGATGTGATCCCATTTGTTCAATTTTGCTTTGGCTTTCTGTTCTTAGGGGGTATTACACAAGAAATCCTTGCCTAGATCAATGTCCTGAAGCATTTCCCCAATGTTTTCCTGTGGTAGTTTCAGGTCTTAGATTTAAGCATTTACTTGATTTTGATTTGATTTTTGCATACGGTGAGAGATAAGGCTCTAGTTTTCTTCTTCTGCATATGAATATTCTGTTTTCCCAGCACCATTTATTGAAGAGATGTCCTTTCTCCACTGTATGTTCTTGGCGATTTTGTTAAAGATAAGTTTATTATAAAAGTGTGGATTTATTTCTGGATTCTCTATTCTGTTCCATTGGTCTATATGTCCATTTTTATGCCAGTACCATGTTATTTTGGTTATTACAGATCTGTAGTATAATTTGAAGTCAGGTACTATGATTCCTCCAGTTATGTTCTTTTTGCTCAGAAGAGCTTTGGCTATTCTGTGTCTTTTGTCATTCCATATAAATTTTAGGATTATTTTTTTCTATTTCTGTGAAGAATGTCATTGGTATTTTCATGGGGATCGCATTGAATCTGTAGATTGCTTTGGACAGTATGGACATTTTAACAGTACTGATTCTTCTGATCCATGAGCATGGAATATCTTTCCATTTTTTGTGTGTCCTCTTCAATTTCTTTCATCAATATTTTACAGTTTTCATTATAAAGACATTTCACTTCTTTGGTTAAATTTATTCCTAGGTAGTTTATTTTATTTGTAGATATTGTAAATGGAATTACTGTCTCAGTTTCTCTTTCATATTGTTTACTGTTGGCATATAGAAATGCTACTGATTTTTGTATGTTGATTTACATTCTTAAAGTTTACCAAATTTTTTTTATCAACTCTAATAGTTTTGGGGGGGTAGTCTTTAGGTTTCCCTAGATATAATATCATATCATCTGCAAACAACGATAATTTGACTTCTTCTTTTTCAATTTGGATGCCCTTTATTTCTTTCTCTTGTCTGATTGCTCTAGCTAGAATTACCAGTAGTATGTTGAATAACAGTGGTGAATATGGGCATCCTTGTCATGTTCCAAACTTCAGAGGAAAGGCTTTCAGTTTTTTCCCAATCAGTATGATGTTAGCTGTGGTTCTGACATATATGGCTTTTATTGTGTTGAGGTAAGTTCCTTCTATACCCAGTTTTTTCAAAGTTTTTATTCATGAAAGGATGTTGAATTTTATCAAATGCTTTTTCAGCATCAATTGAAATGATCATATGGTTTTTGTCCTTCATTTTGTTGATATGATGTATCACACTGATTGATTTGCATAAGTTGAACCATCCTTGTATCCCTGGGATGAATCCCACTTGATCATGATGAATAATCTATTGAATGTATTGTTAAATGTGGTTTGCTAATATTTTGTTCAGAATTTTTGCATCTATATTCATTAGAAATATTGGCCTATAGTTTTCTCTCTCTTTTTTTTTTTTTGTCATGTCTTTGTCTGCTTCTGGTATCAGGGCAATACAGGCCTCATAGAATGAGTTTGGGAATATGCCCTCCTCCTCATTTTTTTGGAATAGTTTCAATAGGATTGGCATTATTTCTTCTTTGAATGTTTGATAAAATTCAGCAATGAAGCCATCAGGTCCCGGGCTTTTCTTTGATGAGACATTTTTTATTACTTCTTTTATCTCATTACTTGTTTTTGGTTTACTCAGGTTTTGGATTTCTTCCTGTTTCAATCTTAGTAGATTTATGTGTTTAGTTAGGAATTTATTCATTTCTTCTAGGTTTTCCAAGTTATTGGTGTATAGTTGCTCATAGTAGTCTCTAATGATCCTTTTGATTTCTGCAGTTATAATGTCCGCTTTTTCATCTCTGATTATATTTATTGGGTCTTCTCTTTTTTTCTTAGTCTGGCTAAAAGTGTGTCTATTTTGTTTTGTTTTGTTTTTTCAAATAACCAATTTTCTATTTTCATTGATCTTTTGTATTTTGGGGGCTTTAATTTTATTTATTTCTGCTTTGATCTTTATTATTTCTTTTCTTCTACTAATTTGAGTTTGGTTTGTTCTTGTTTTTCTAGTTCTTTTAAATGAATAGTTAGGTTGTTTATTTGAAGCTTTTCTACTTTTTTGATGTAGGCACTTATTACTATAAACTTTCCTCTTATCATTGATTTTTCTGTGTACATAGGTTTTGATATGTTGTGTTTTCATTTTCATTTGTTTCAAGAAATTTTTAAATTTTTTTATTAATCTCTTCAATTGCCCACTGGTCATTCAGGAGCATATCGTTCAATTTCCATATGTTTGTATATTTTCAATTGTTCCTCTTATTAATGATTTCTAGTTGTATTCCATTATAATCAAAGAAAATACTTGATAAGGTTTCAATTTTTTTTTTTTTGAATTTTTTAAGACTGGTTTTGTGGCCCAACATATAGTCTATCATTGAGAATGATCCATCAGCCGAGGAAAAGATCGTGTGTTCTGTAGCTGTTGGATGAAACGTTCTGTAAGTGTGTTTTAGGTTCGTTTGGTCTATAGCGCAGATTAAGTCTAATGTTTCATTGTTGATTTTCTGTCTGGATAATCTGCCCAATGTTCAAAGTGGAGTTTTGAGGTCTCTAATGTTTGTTGTATTAGGATCTATCTCTCTCTTTAACTTTTTTAATATTTGCTTTATATATCTGGTACTCCAGTGTTGAGTACATATATATTTAGAATTGTTATATCGTCTTCATTGACCCTTCTATCATTATGTAGTGACCATCATTGTCTCTTTACACAGTTTTTGTCTTGAAATCAATTTTATCTGATAGAAGTATAGCTTCTGTTGCTTTTCTGGTTTCCATTTGCATGGAATATTTTTTTCCATCTCTTTATTTTCTATCCATGTGTGTCTTTATAGGTGAAGTGGGTTTCTTCCAGATAACATATAGTCAGCTTTTGGGTGTTTTTTAATCCATTTAACCATGTTATGTGTGTTGAATGGAGAGTGTAGTCCATTCACATTCAATGTTATTATTGATAGGTGAGGACTTACTGTTACCAAGTTGTTATTTAATTTCTGGGTGTTTTGTAATCATTCCTCCCTCCCTTCCTTTCTTCCTTCCTCCCTCCCTTCCTTCCTTCCTTCTTTCCTTCCTTGTCTTCCTTTATTAAAAATTATGTTTTCTGGTAGTGTGTTTTAATTTCCTGCTTTTTATCTTTTGTGTGTCTCTTGCAGGTTTTTTGATTTGAGATTATTATGAGACTTGCAAAAACATTTTATAACCAATTATTTTAAACGATGACAACTCTGCTTACAAACAAACAAATAAACAAGCAAAAGAAATCTGATAGAAATTCTACACCTTAATTCCACCCCCACCTGCTTTTTAACTTCTTGATTATTCCATCCATACCTTGTTACACTATCTATCTCTCAAAAAACTATTATTGTTATTTTGATAGATTTGTCTTTTAGTCTTCCTACTCAAGATATAAGTGGATTATATACTACAATTAGAGAAATGGAGTATTCTGTATTTGTGTCTTTACTGTTACCAGTGAGTTGTGTACCTTCATATAATTCCTTATTTCTCATAAGTGTTCTTTTTTTTTTTCATATATGAAGGACTTCTTTTTTAGCATTTCTTTTAGTGCAGGTCTGGTGTTGATGAACTCCCTCAGCTTTGGTTTGTCTGGGAAAGTCTTTATTTCCCCTTCAAGTTTAAAGGATATTTTTGCAGGATATAATATACTAGAGTTAAGGATTTTTTCCTTCAGCACTTTGAATATGTCATACCACTCTGTCCTGGACTGTAAAGTTTTCACTGAGAAGTCTGCTGCCAGATGTATTGGAGCACCTTTAAATGTTATTTTTTTTTTTCTTGCTTCACCTAGGACTTTTTTTATCCATGACTTTTAGGAGCTTGGTTATTAAATGGTTGAGGTAGCCTTTTATGGATTAAATCTGCTTGGTGTTCTATGACCATCTTGTACTTCAATATTGATATCCTTCTCTAGATTTGGAAAGTTCTTTTTTATTATTTCTTTGAATAAAATTTCTACCCCAATCTCTACCTCTACCTCTTCTTTAAGGCAAATAACTCTTAGATTTGCTCTTTTGAGGCTATTTTCTAGATCTTCCAGGTGTGCTTCATTCTTATTTATTCTTTTTTTCTCTTCTGACTGTATTTTCAAATAGCCTGTCTTCAAGCTCAATAATTCTCTCTTCTGGTGGGTTAATTCTGCTGTTGAGAGACTCTGATGCATTTCTTGGTTTGTTGATTTAATTCTTAATCTCCAAAATTACTGCTTGATATTTTTAATTATTTTATTCTTTGTTAAATTTCTCTAATAAGCTTCTGAATTCCTTCTCTATGTTGTCTTGAAGTTCATCGTGCCTATTTAGGACAGCTATTTTGAATTTTTTGTCTGAAAGTTCACCTATATCCATCACTCCGTGATTGGTCACTGGTACCTTATTTAATTCATTTGGTGAGGTCATGTCTTCCTGGATATTCTTGATGCTTATGGATGTTTGTTGATGTCTGGGCATCGAAGATTAAGGTATTTCTTTTAATCTTCATAGTCTGGGTTTGTTTGAAACCATCATTTATAAGAAGGCTTTCCAGATACTCCAAGGGAATTGAATGTTGTGGTGTTAGTCTTTGGTTACTGAAGCTATATCAGCACTTGAGGTGCCCCAAACCCAGGAATGCTGAGTCTTGCAGACTCCTGGTGGTACCGCCTTGGTGGACTTGGGTAAGATATAGGAGAATACCCTGGCAAAATCTCTTACTTTCTCTCCTCATTCTCTGTGTTGGGCTGCCAGAGTTTGGGGAGGAGTGATGTGGGCATGTTTTCATGGCCACCAGTACCAGCTCACACTTGAAAACAGCCCAATCTTACCCACAAACAGTGGTGACTGTTGCCTGGCTACCTCTGATGTTTATTCAAAACCCAAGGGCTCTTTAGTCGGCAAGTGGTGAATCCTCCCAGGATTTGGTCCTTCTCTTCAGGACAGCATGTATCCTTCTGGCCCAGGTTGGGTCCAGAAATGCTATCCAGGAACCAAGGCCTAGACTCAGGGTCTTCTGGAGTCTGCTTGATATTTTATTTTATTGTGGCTGAGATGGTATCCAAGTTGAAAAACAAAGTCCTCTGAGCTCTTCCCTTTCCTTTCCCAAAGTGGAAGAATATTCTCCCTGAGGTATACTGCCTGTGGTTGGTGGAGGGGTGACACAGGCACTGGCTTGGCTGCAGTTGATGTCTCACTGGGTCACATGCACCCTAAGTTCACTGGCACTGAAAGTCTGAAAATCAGTTTCTACACAGCAGCATAAATTGCCCAAGGACTGCATTCTTTGTGGCCCCACTTCCTTAGGAATTTAGTTTAGACCCCAGGCTGCTTTTTGTCTGCTGGTGGTGGGGCTAGCTGGAACTGAAGTTTCATGGAGAGGATTTGCCTCTGGCCATGCTGGTCAAAATGCTCTATCTGTAGGCATCTACAGAATTGTGCCCCGTACCGTTTCCCCCTATGCCCGTGAGGCTCTGAGTTTCAATTCACAGCCCCACAATCACTTCACTCTCCCTCTTCTGGGCACACAGATTCTCTCTCCTCGGTGTGCTTGGGCTGCTCTGCTGAGGGACTGGGGGAGGGCTGGTATAGGCAGTGCAGGATTGTCAGTGCCCCTTTCCTTTATGTAATGTTAAAACCAGGTAGTATGATCATTCACCTGATTTTTGGTTTTTCTGAAAGTGCCTGCTTGCATGGATGGTTGTTGAATTTGTTGTTTATGTGGAGGGACCATCTCTGGAGGTTTCTATTAGACCATGTTGCTCCTCCCACTTCCTTTTTTTTCTTAAATCTTTTCTAATAACTATCCAATTCTACATTTATAATTTATCTGTTACTTATTTTTATCTTTATTATCTCCTTCCTTCAACAATATTTGGGTTTTATTTTCTGTGCTCTTTTAGCTTCCTGAGTTGGAAAATTTGATTTTCAGACTGTTTTTTAACATATGTATTAAAAGCTACATAGAAGCTACAAATTTCTTCTAAGGCCTGCATAGAAGAACAATTATTATTGTTCTATGTATCTAATATTCATTCAGATTTACCTATATGTTTACCCTCTTTTCTGCTCTTCAGCCCTTTCTGCATTTTTATACTTCCTTCTAAAATAATTTTTCTTCTGTCTGAAGAACTCTTTTTAGTATTTCTTTTCATATAGATCTACTGATAGTAGATTTTCTCAGTTTTTATATGTTGACCTTATGTATATTTTGCCTAAATTTTTGAGTCATATTTTCACTGAATGAAAAATTTGAGTTTGGCAGTCAGTACTTTAATGGTGGCTGTATCTTCCATCAGTTTTTATGAGAAATCAGTTTCCAGTCTCATCAAAATGTCTGCTTTTAGAGTCACTCTTTGTCATTTGTCTTTTCAGTTTTGAATATGTATTGATCTTAACATATAATACTTCTGCTATATTCTCTCTTTTCTCCAATTCTAGGAGTCACTGATGCATAGTTTTTTTTCATCATGATCTATGTTTTTTTATGATATTGTAAAATAATTTTTAACCTTTTTTTCTCTCAGTGCTTCTTTTTGTATTTATTTATTAACATTTCTTCCAGTTTACTACCACTGTCCTTTGCTAAGGCATATTTGTTTTTAGACACACTTATTAAGTTCTTAATTTCTCTTATTGGATTTTTTAGTTCTTAAACTTCCATTAATTCTTTTTCAAAGATCTAGTTTTGTGGAGAAATGTTTTACCTTTTCATGTTTTAAAATTACCTTTTAGAAGAAACTTTCTAATGAAGAATAACAATCAGAAAAGTACCCATATCTTAGGGGTGCTATTCATTTTCTGAAACATATCAACCATGGTTATTTCTAATAACTCTAATATCTGAATCAACTGTGTACCTTTTCTGTTTTCTATTTTTTATTTTATTCTTATTTCCTGGCAGGCTGGTAAGTTTTTATTGAATTACAGCTATTATATTCATATATGAAAAATTATAGATAATCTGAATATTGTTTTTCTTTAGAGAGGTTTTACTTTTGCTTCTAAAATGCAAGTAGGTGAAGGGAATATCATTGTAATCTAACTATGGGCTGGGCTGAATTAAACATAATGTTTCAGTTTTTATGAAGGTGGTCTATTTCTAGTTTGCCCCATCCCTATTCCTAACCTTACCCTGAAATGTTTGCCAGGATTTACCTCATGGGTGAACTCTGAACCCAATTTTATGTCTCTTCAATATTGTGTGATTGTTAAAAGTTTTGCTTAGTTTCTCAGTGGCTTTATTTTTCTTAGCTTGTCTCCCTCCCTAGCTTTGCTAATGAATTGACTTGAGAAAAAAAATAGCATAAAGTGTTAGATTCACTTCTTTGTACTTTTGTCACTGCAAGACCTTGAATCCTCAAGTCCTGGCTTACTTTTTAACCCTGAACTCCAGGTTTTGTTTTCCCATTCCCTTGAGACTGGCAAAAGCTCTGCTCATTAGCTATTTTGTGCTCAGCTCTCTGCACAGCTTCTTAGCCTCTTGCTCAGCACTGATTACTAATAGGAAAATGCTCTGATGAAAAAAGAAGTGTTGAGCAACCCCCTCAATGAGTTTTCTTCTCTCAGGGTTCTTGGTCCCTCAAGTTCTGTTTGACTTGGTGGTTCTTTTATGACTCAAATATTTTTTGATAATCCAGCCTTTTGAGTTGTTCTTAGCAGGAGGTTTAAAATATTATAAACTATAATAATCTATGACAAAGTAGAAATTCTCTCTCTCCATTTCTCTTTCTCTCTCTCTCATTTTAAAAACCTGTATTTAAAAATGTAAGTTATAATGCAGGAAAAAAAGAGTATGTAATTTGTCCAAAGTCATTCATTTAACTAATTAATGACAGAAATAGTGTTAGAATCCAGTCCATTGTTCTTTACTCTTCTAATTACTGTGTTGCCAAATTTAACTTGTTTTGCTTTTAATAGAGTTAAGGCCTTCAAATATTCAGCAGTTATTAGAAAGATAAATGAATTGTTTCTTTCATTAGATAATTGACCAATATTTGTGTACTTTTCTATCAATTTTACACTTTAAGTCATACATACTTTTACCATCTTTTTCCCTATTTACATCTGCCAGGTCTTAAAAGATTAGTATGGATAAAGTCTGCATTATTTGCCAACCTGTGTCTTCACCTCCCTGGATCATCCATCCTGTGAGGTAAACAGAGCAGATATAATTATGCTTATTTGACAGATGAGACAAATTAGTCTCAGACAGGTGACATAGTTTTCCCAAGTTTGCAGACCCCTTGCTACAATCTGGATCTCTTTCTTTAGTATTTTTTTCCCTATTAAAACAGATGGCAACTCATCAAGTCTTATGGAAATCATGCAATGGTAAGGCTGAAAGGTAACTTAATGATAATCTAGTCCAATTCGGCCAAATTACAGAGAGAAAAATGAGGCTGTAGAGGTGAAATAGCTTCCTCAGAGTCACATAACTAGGAGATCCCTGCATTGGGACCAGAATTCAGGCCCCGTCTTCATTCCTTTACTTGCGATGGGAAGAAAGACAAACTAGAACAAAAATTACAATGTAGGAAAACAATTTCAAAAACACAATGTAGTGGAATCAATAAGTTAATTCAAGAAAGGCTTTAGTTAGATACAAAAAGATGATTCTAAGCTCCAAAGATCACTAAACAGAGGACTTTACGATGATGAGAGGCTGTTGGATTTCCATTTACCTACCCGGTCACAGACAATTAAAACAAGTAATTTCTAAGAACTCTTTCAATTTTGTAATTCCTAGACCTCCTCAAATGGATAATATAATGGGAAGGCTTATGAATTTTTCTCTTCTTTTTAAAATTACTCATAGCAACACAAGGTAAAGATCCAAAGATGTTCCTTTTGGTAAGCAATTTGCATACCAGTAAATAAATATTAATGACTCTAGGTTTTAGATAAGTCATTATGTGGCCAGATCACTTTAACAACTTTAAGTAATTATAAAGAGATCAAAATAGTACATCTTATAAATTCATTACCAAGTTTCCCTCTTGCTTATTTGGTTAAAAAGGACAAATGTGGCCCACAGTTTTCAAAGTATATATGTAAAAAGTATGGCCTTTTATATAAACCTATATTCTCTTCTAAAATTGTTTTGTTAGTTAATGTTTAAATTATCTTCTGAGTTTTAAGTTTCATACAAAGAGATTACCTTGATTTCAAAGAAAACCACCTTGTGGGTAATACTAATTCGTTTTTATATTACAGAGTGTAATTTTCTTATTTAGAAATAGACTATGAACTCCCAAGGATGATATTTGTTCATTTTTTCAAACATTCCCATGCTCGTCTTATTTTTGTCACCTAGGAAACTTCCTTCTACCTCCTTGGCCTTTATAATGACATTTTCAACATTAGGAAACACTCTATTCACTTTTCTTGCATATTGATTTTCAGTCTTGGAGCAAATATACTCAATCTTTACTTCTTTATCCAAAAGAGAAATTTTCTAGCCATTCTTGTAAAAATTTCTCCTGTTGAGAAGTGTCTCTTTCTAGCTTCTTTAGCATTAATTATTTAGAATTTTAAATACATTGTTTATTAATCATTTTGATTGATAAAACATATAGTACAAAAGATACTGAATTGTCTCAAACCACATCCAAAAAACATAAGTTACCAGATAGTTTCAGGTAGTACTAACACTTATTCGGTACCTATTTTGTGCCAAGTCTATCCTGGGTACTTTCATATATAATTCATTTTTTTAATTTTTATTGATTTAGGGGATTCCAGTGCAGTTTTGTTAAATGGATATATTGTGCAGTGGTGAAGTCTGGAGTTTTAGTGTACCCATAATCTGAATAGTGTACATTCTACCTAATAGGTAATTTTTTATCCCTTACCCACCTACCATGCTCCCATCTTTTGGAGTTTCCAGTGTCTATTATTCCACTTGGTATGGCCATGTATTCCCATTGTGTAGCTCCCACTTATAAGTAAGAACATGTGGTATTGAATTTTTCCTTCCTAAGTTACTTCACTTAGGATAATGGCCTCCAGTTCCATTCAAGTTGCTGCAAAAGACGTTATTTCATTCTTTTTTATGGCTGAGTAGTATTACATGGGATATTTATGCCACATTTTCTTTATCCAGTCATCGATTAATAGACACTTAGGTTGATTCCATATCTCTGCTATTGTGAATAGTGCTGTGAATAATATACAAGTGTAGATATCTTTTTGATATGATTTCTTTTTTTTCACGTAGATATCCAGTAGTGCAATTGCTGGATCAAATGCCGGGTCTATTTTTAGTTCTTTGGGAAATGTCCATATTGTTTTCCATAGAGGTTATACTAATTTACATTCCCACCAACAGTGTATAAGCGTTCTCTTTTCTCCACATCTTTGCCTACATCTATTGTTTTTTGACTTGTTAATCATAGCCATTCTGACTGGAGTAAGAAGGTATCTCATTGTGGTTTTAATTTACATTTCTCTAATGATTAGTGATGTTGAGCATTTTTTTCATATGTTTTTGGCCATTTATATGTCTTCTTTTGAAAAATGTCTGTTAATGTCATTTGCTCACTTTTAAATGGGGTTATTTGTTTTTCCTTGTTGTTTGAGTCCCTCAAAGATTCTGGATATTAGCCCTTTGTTGGATGTATAGTTTGCTTACTTTTTTTTTTTCCATTTTGTAGATTGTATATTTACTCTGTTAATTATTTCTTTTGCTATGTAGAAGCTTTTTAGTTTAATTAAATCCCATTTTTTTTATTTTTGTTTTTGATGAATTTGCATTTGGGGTCTTAGGCATAAATTCTTTTCCTAAGCTAATGTACAGAAGAGTTTTTTCTAGGTTTTCTGCTAAAATTTTTGTTATTTCAGATCTTACCTTTAAGTCTCTAATTCATCTTGAGTTAATTTTTATATATGATGAGAGATAGGGATCCAGTTTCATTCTTCTGTGTATGGTGATTCAATTTTCCCAGTACCATTTATTGAAAAGGGGTCTTCTCCCCAGTGTTTGCTTTTGTCTGCTTTGTTGAAGATAAGATGGTTATGGTATGTAGCTTTATAACTGGGTACTCTATTCTGTTCCATTGGTCTATGTGTGTAATTTTATACCAGCACCATGCTATTTTGGTTACTATAGACTTTTAGTATAATTTGTAGACAGCTAATGTAATGCCTACAGCTTTGTTCTTTTTGTTTAATATTGCTTTGGCTATTCAGGCTCTTTTTTGGTTCTGTATGAATTTTAGGATTGTTTTTTATAATTCTGTGAAAAATGACATTGGTATTTTGATAGGAATCACCTTGAATTAGTAGATTGCTTTGGCTAGTATGATCATTTTAACAATGTTGTTTCTTCTAATCCATGACCATGTGATGTCTTGCCATTTATTTGTTTCATGTAGAATTTCTCTCATCAGTGTTTTGTAGTTTTCCTTGTATAGACCTTTCACTTCCTTGATTAAATATATTCCTTGATATTTTATTCATTTTTTTATTTTTTTGAGCAATTATAAATGGAATTGAATTCTTGATTTGGTTTTCAGCTTGGTCATTATTGGTATATAGAAATGCTAGTGATTTTTGTATGTTGATTTTATAACCTGAGACTTTACTGAATTCATTTATCAAATCTAGAAGTCTTTTGGGTTTTCTAGCTATAAGATAATAGCATCAACAAAGAGATAATTTGACTTCCTCTTTTGCAATTTTGATACCCTTCATTTCTTTCTCTTGGGTGATTACTCTGTCTGGGACTTCCAATACTGTGTTGAATAAGAATGGTGAGAGTGGACCTTCTTGTCTGTTTCAGTTCTTAGGGGGAATACTTTCAACTTTTCCCTATTCAGTAGGATGTTAGCTGTGGGTTTGTCATATGTAGCTTTTATTATTTTCATGTATGTTCCTTCTATGCTTATTTTGTTGAGAGGTTTTATTATGATTAGACGTTCAATTTTATTGAATGTTTTTTCTGCATCTATTGAGATAGTTACATGGTTTTAATTCTCTGCATGTGGTAGATCACATTTATCAATTTGCATATATTGAACCAACCTTGCACCCCTGGATTAAAACCCATTTTATTCTGGTGTATTATCTTTTTGATGTGTTATTGAATTCAGTTTGCTAGTATTTTGTTGAGGAGTTTTGCTTCTGTTGTAGTTAGGGATATTGGTTTGCGGGTTTTTTTTGTTGTTGTTGTGTCCTTTCCTGTCTTTCGTATCAAGGTGATACTGGCTTTGTAGAATGAGTTAAGCAGGAGTCCCTCATTCTTGATCTTTTGGAACAGTTTCAATAAGACCGATCCAGTTCTTTTTCAGTTGTCTGGTAGAATTTGGCTGTCAATCTGTCTGATCCTGGGATTTTTTTGTTGTTTTTGGAAGCTTTTTTAAATTACATATTCAATCTCACTACTCATTATTGATCTGTTCAGGATTTATATTTCTTCCTGGTTCAAACTTGAGAGGTTGTTATGTTTCCAGGAATTTATCCATTTCCTCTAGGTTTTCTAGTTTGTGGGCATAGAAATGTTTATAGTAATCTCAGATGATCTTTTGTAATTCTGTGGATATCTTTTTCATTTCTGATGGAACTAATTTGAATCCTCTTTCTTTTTGGTTACTCTAGCTAGTGATCTATCAATTTTGTTTATCTTTTTAAAAAATAAATTTATTACTTTATTGATCATTTGTATTGTTTTTTTAGGTCTCGATTTTGTTTACTTCTGTTCTGATCTTTGTTATTTCTTTTCTTCTGCTAGCTCTGGGTTTGGTTTGTTCTTGATTTTCCAGTTCCTAGAGGTGTGACGTTAGGTTGTTAATTTGTGATCTTTTTGCTCAAATCATTTAACACTATAAATTTCCCTCTTAGGACTACTTTTGCTGTATTCAAGAGGTTTAATATGTTGTTTCATTATTTTAATTTGTTTCAAAAATTTTTAAATTTCTGTTTTAACTTCATCATTGATCCAAAGATTATATTCAGAGCAGGTTGTTTAATTTTCATGTATTTGTGTAGTTTTGATAGTTCCCCTTGAAATTGGTTTCTTGTTTTAGTCTGGTGTGGCTTGAGAAGATACTTGATATGATTTCAATTTTTAAAAATTTATTGAGACTTGTTTTGTGACTTAAGATGGTATATCTTAGAAATGTTCTATGCACTGGTGGGAGGTTGTATATTCTGTAGTTGTTGGGTAGAATGGTCTGTAAATGTCTTTATGTCCATTTGCTCTAGAGTCCAGTTTAAGTTCTGTGTTCCTTGTTGATTTTCTGTCTCACATACAATTTAATATGCACTTTACCCTTACCATACCTTCTGAGAAAGATATTATTAGCTCTGGTTTAAAGATTAGAAAACAGAGACTTAGAATGACTATCCAAGGTTATACAGCTAGTAAATTTGGCAATAAGGTCTAATTTCCCAGCCTTGCTTTTCCATAACCACAGACTATAAAAGTATTCAATCATTTTGCACACCTCCTTATAATACTCATTGCACTTACAATATTTTTTTCAATATCTGTTTTTCCTGTTTTAACAAGAGCAGAGAATATGTTTTGTTTATTATTATATTCCCAGCCTTTATCACAGTGCTTGGCACATAGTTAAACCTGAATAGGACTTGTAGGAAGAGTAAGAACTGATGAATAATGAGTAAACTTACATTTTTAATTTACTATGTTTAATTTATATAGTAGATATATCTAAAAATTTGAGCAATTTGATAAATCATCAAGCAGATTCCATGGGAATGCCAATGCTCTATTTTCTTGCAGAGTTAGAATAGACATCCCTGGTTTTACGGCACATGTATATTTCTTCCAATAGAGTTAAGTCAATCCTGCTGGACTGAAACTGGTAACAATGTGATGATTATATATCATTGTGTCCTAACATCCAGTTGAAGGTCTGAGGGATTATTGACAGTCCAGCAACAGCCTTCTTCATTTGCCTGAAGTATGTGAAAATAATAGGAACTTAATGCATTTTGCCTTGTTTAAGAAACATGACAGTGCTTCAAACTTGGCGACTTTGAAATCTCCTGTTGTTCTTCATGGTGCACTGGTGCTTGGCTGTCTCACTTAATCATTGTGGCGTTAATGATACCACTAGTGGCTTGAAGCTTTAACTGGGTACTCAGGCCCAGCTACAAAGAAAATGGGAAATTTATTAAGCCTCACAATAATGCTACTACTGAGCAAACAGAGGCTGAGTGCCCAACAAACCATAAGCTTATTGAGATAAACAGAAAAAACATGAGTTTTACACATTTAGATATAATTGAAAGAATCTGATTTTGAAATTTAGATGGAAATTGAGTGATGATAAGGTTTGACATAAAAATATATTAAGGACATAACAAATCACATAATTTTATATACACCTGTTGTTCATTGAACATCTTTGATTCTTTATCTTAAACCAGCTTTCTCAGAGAAGAGGGCTCAGAAAACACATTTCTGACATTTACTGCTCCAGCATTGCACAAAACTCCCTTCACTGCCTAGAGGAAATGTTTGAAACCTATGATGAGAGGAGTAGAATGAGACAGCCATTGGAAATGCCATCTTCTTCCTTCTTGTTCCTTTCTTCCTTGGATTTTTGGTAGTGAATCTTGAAGCTGGAGGTTGTATTCTCTTGGAAGGTACATTTGAATCTGGAAAGTGTGAGAGTCTAGGTAAGTCCTAAAGAAAAGAAAGACAAAGACTTATTATTTAGGCCTAGTACTGTTTTCTGCTTTTGGAGAGGAGGATTTTTGCTGTTTTCTTTTGTGTGGTCCAGCTCAGATAATTAGAATATGAGGATAGGCAAGAATGTAGGATAGAGGCCTATTAGGAAGATCTTTTAAATGTGCATTTTAAATTCCTTCCTTGTTTTCAGTAATGACTTCATGAGCCTTTTTACCCTTAGTCTAGAAGATGTATATGTGCTCCGTGTGTGTGTGTGTGTGTGTGTGTGTGTGTGTGTATACACGTGTGCATGTGTGTGATGACATAATGGGTCAGTTCTCTCTTCGTGGGAAGGCTGGAGTTGTCAAAATATTCTCTGTATTTTTCATAATTTAAGCATTGTAGCTGCTGATAATTGTAAAGACTCAACATTTGGCCAAAATGAAGAGGGACTCTTAACAATTGCTGATAGGTAGAGATTTCCACCACAGATGTACAGGTTCATGCTAGGTGAATTATTGGAAAGGCAATGAGAATTCCAGTAATATATTAGGGGTTAGCCAGTTAATGACTCTTTTTTTTTTTACCTTGATATAACTTGTTTTATTATAATTATATTTTCCCCATCATTTTTTCTTCTTAAGTTCTTTTTTTTTTTTTTGTTTCAGCATAATATGAGGGTACAGATGTTTAGGTTACGTGTGTTGCCCTTGCCCCCCCGCCCCCCGCACGCGGGGGTTCAAATATGTGGATCCGGTTGCGGGGTGCGGCGTGGACGGGGTGTGTGACCGGGTGCCCGGCCCCGGCGATAGGCATCCACAAAGAGTGCGATTTGCACCACGCAAAGGATGGACATATTTGAAACTTGGACTGAGGAGGGGAGGGGGGACAAGGGCAACACACGTAACCTAAACATCTGTACCCC
>CAUYSK010112440.1:0-13320 GCA_963575035.1 Avahi laniger
AACTCCTGAGCTCAAACAATCCGCCCGCCTCGGCCTCCCAGAGAGCTAGGATTACAGGCGTGAGCCACCGCGCCCAGCCTTTACTTCAATTTTTTAAAAAGCCAACATAGTGTGTTGGTTAAGTACTGACTGCCTGATCCACCACATGCCAGCTATGTGACACTGGGCAAGTTGCTTAACCTCTTTGTGCCTCAGTTTCCTCATTTTAAATTGTGGATACCAAAAATACTTTCCTCACAGATTGTTATGAGGAGTAAATGAGTTAATACGTGTAAAGTACTGGGTCAGTACTTTCAGATTCTAAGTGCCATGTAAATGTTTTTTAAGTAGGTCAATCAGCCCCACAGCCCACTGCAAACAGGCTGCTCAGCCCCTGGGACATTTTCTTCAGGTCTGCAGTTTTTTTTCTATCTGAACAATTATCTTGATTTTTCTTGGGTAAATGCCTAGTAGGGAAGTTGCTAGGTCATATGGTAACTCTATGTTTAACCTTTCAAGGAGCTGCCAGTCTGTTTTCCAAAAGGTCTGCACCATTTTTCATTCCCACCAGCAGTGAACGAGGGTTCCAAATTCTCCGCATAATAGACTTATATCTATAATGCATAAAAGAACTATTACAACTCAATAATAAAAATTCAATTGAAAATGAGCAAAGAACCTAAGCATATATTACTCCAAAGGAGATAAACAAATGGCCCATAAACCACATCATTAGTCATCAGGGAAATGCAAATAAACCAGAAGGTCTGTAGTTCCTGGTCTGACACCATGGCCTCCCGGGAGCCGGCGGGGCTGCTGTCGCTGGAGCTGCCTGCAGACAAGTCCCTTTAAAGATCCCCCTACAATGGAAATAAGCAAGAGCTGCTGATCGGGGCCCCAGATTCCGAAATGTCCTACCGCCACCCACGCAGCTCTTTGTGGGCAGAGACTTGTCTTTAAGGACTTGTGAGGTTCCCATGAAGACAAGGAAAGTGTGTGAGCCTGCTCTGAAGGAGGCACACAGGAATCCTTAGAAGCAAAACCCGACTCAGGCAGACATTCCCGAGGCTCCGGTTCACCAGGGCAGGCCCCTTCCCAGGCTGAGCGGGACGACAGGCCCTGGGAGGACCGCGTGCTCGCCAGCTGTGCTGTTCCCGGGCACTGGCTATCCGGAGCCCAGGTGGAATGTCCACACCTGCGCAGGGGCAGGAATGTTCTCTGCTTCACTCCGCCCAGACTTGCGCAATGGAACAATGACCTCATCTTTGGGCTTGGTAGTTTCTCCATTATGTTTTTTTTTTCTTTTATATGAAGCGATTTTATTTTGTTTTAGAATAGTTATTACGTTGGTTCAAAAATCAATTAACACAAAAAAGTGAAGTCTCATTCCTACCCCAGTTATGATCTTCCCCACATCCACACACGGCTGATCCACCTAGTTTCATGGGTATCTTTTTCCAGGCCCCCTTTCAGATAATGCAAACAAACACAGATGTTTCCTTGCTTTCTCTCTCATTTCAGGAAGGGTAGCATAATTTACACGCTCTGCTGCACCTTGACATTTTTCACTTAATGTACCTTGGAAATCAGTTCCTAGAGAGCGTCCTCATTCTTTTTTATAACTGTATAGCAGTCTACTGTAGGGAAGGACTATAATTTATTTAATCATTCCCCACTTGATGGATCGGCGGATGGGATTCCACTCCTTTGCTATTAAAAACCAGTGGTGACTAATAAATTATGCACATATCATTATAATAAATTATGCACATATCATTATTCATATGTGCAATATTCTATAAGGTAAATCCCCAGCGTTGCTATTGCTGGATCAAAGGTTACCTTTGTAATTTATTGCCTTTGTAATTTTGACAGATATTGCCAAATTGCTTTCCATTTTACTTGCCAACATTAATGTAAGCGAGTTCTATTTCCTCACAGATACACCAACACAGTGTATTGTCAAACCTTTGGATCCTTTCCAATCTGATGGGTGAAAAATTATATCTCATAGTTTTAATTTGCATTGCTCCTATTATGAGTGAAGTTGAGTATTATTTTTATATATTTAGAGCATGTTTCTGTTTTCTATTCTGTGAACTGTCTGTTCCCATCCTTTACTCATTTTTCTTTTGGGTTTTTGGTCTTTGCTGATTAGTGTCTGTGAGTTCTTTATCTATGAAGATTAACTGTTTTCCATGATATGCCTTGTAAACACTTTTCCGAGTTTATCATATTTGCAAATGGTGTTTTCGCCATGGAGAATATTTTATTTTGTTTAATTTACTGATCTTCTATGGCTTTTGTGATTTTTGAATTCTGACTCTGAGTGAGAAACATATTACCCATCCCAAGGTTAGAAAGGTTGCAACAAGGAAATTCTCCCAAGTTTTCATCTAGTGTGTATACAGGGATTTTTTTCAACATTTAAAACTTTCATTCATTTGGAGCTTTTTTCTGTTTTCCACTTTTTCTCACACAGGGAAGGAAGTTGCTTGTGCCCTCTCTCTCTCTCTCCAGCCACCCTCCTAACCCCCTTTTATCCTAACCTGAACTTGGCCTGGCCTTTTACTTAGACATTACAACAGCTGCCAGCAATGCAGACTTTAGGAAAAGGCAGCAACCCCAAGGCACCTCCCAGCGCGATCAGAATCTCCGCAGGAATCTGAGCTGTCTGGGATGAAGCAAGGTTTGGGGGATTGAAGGAGGCAACTGAAAGGAACCCAATGGCAGGGACCCCAAAGACGGTTGCCTCAGCCACTTAAAATTTTTGGAAGCACTGAACAGAGTCGCTTGCAAAGGGAGAGAAATGAACTTAAAAAGCAATTCCGGGGTTTCAACATGTGTTCTTCGTTGGTAGAATGCAGGATGAGGATTTGAAGGACCCTGTGGGAGTATCCTTTCACTACTCTCTCCTAATCCTCTCCAAATCGCCCGGGCTCTACAGCTGTTGGTGAGCCAGATAAACTATTTGTTCAATTATTCTTGGCCTGGATGGGGCGGCCGGCCTCAAAGGCCTTGGGCTTCATAATTCGGGCTACTTCAATCAGCCGAGGCCCTCCCAGGGCTGCCTGCGGAAACAGGGCCTGTTTGAAGACAGCAGTGCCCAGCAAGTCTTCCCTTTCCAGCCCCTTTTCTTCTCCACCCAGACGGGCCGCGGCAGCCGACACCTCCCCACGGACCCCGTGTCGGGGAGCAGAGTTAGCGGTGGGAACGATGCCAGAGCAGAGAATCAAGGCAATAAAATAATTACAAATGAAAGGGAGATTAGCAGGCACTGTTGAGACAAATGCTTCCAAAATGGTTCCTGAAATCTTGGGCGGGCGTTCTCAAAGGAGAAGTTGTCGCTGTCTCCATGGCAACGGGGCAACAGACACTCGGCTGGGACGCTCTCTGCAAATGTCAGAGCCAACAGAGCACCAGCCTCGGGAGGGAGATGACAGACCGGGTCACCTTTGCATCATGGAAATGGACTGGTCACTGACACGACTTTATTGTCCCCAACTGTCTGCTCGCCTGGGCTTCCGCGCGGTCTACTAATAAATGGTTGACAGCTGCTAAGAGATGAGTCCAGGCTGCCAGTTGCTCCGAGAAATATTTTCTTTTGGGGTCGGATGCCCCAGGCTGCTGGGAAGTCCTGAGCAGGGCTGGGGTGCTCCCTCCCCTGCTGTGTCCTCCTTGCCACCCCCGGCCCCGGCTGCCCCGGTCTGTGGCCTTTTCCTCAAAAACTTATTTCAGTTTCTCGTGAGATCCTGAGGCGACACTAAGAAGTGGCTTGGGATAACTGTACCGCATGTCTGCCCCACGGTCTCCATCACGACTCCAAGACTGCCTCAGAGTAACAGAGTCTGAGCAAGCCACGGGATTGCCGTGCAAGTGCGTATGCAACAGAAGTCCCTGATCTTGGTTCTTCCCAAGAGATTACCACTCCTACGCACTTTCTCTTTTGCTATGAGTTAATTTATTGTTTTTATTTTATAGATGGGGTCTCTGTCACCCGGCCTAGAGTGCAGTGGTGCAATCCTAGCTCACTGCAGCCTTGAACTCCTGGGCTGTAGCGATCCTCCCACCTCAGCCTCCTGTTGTCAGGATTACAGGTGTGAACCACCGACCCTGGCTTCACTCCAAAGCACTTTCTGTGTAAGAATTCTACAACTACTACTAATGGTGTATAGATGATAAATATGATCATAACAATTTGAGATTCTCTCTTCATGTTCCATACCAAGTTGCAGCATATTCTTTGAGGTACTTTTCCCAGAGGCAGTGGCCGGGCGTCTCAGCAATATGAGCCGAGGGTATGAACAGGTGCCTTCTAAACACACAACAAATGACCCATCCTGAAAGAATGAACCCATCATGCAGTTACTGGCTTGGAGTCAAATAAACCAGACTCAAGCCTCAGCTCCTCCAGTCACAACTGTACACCTGCTAAGACTAAACCGTAAGCTCTCTGAAAGTGGAAACTACGTCAAACTTTTGTGGATCTCCAATGCCTAGCAGAAGGCTCAGAGCAAGTGCCAATAAATAAATAAATACATCAAAGTTCTGTAAGGCTGGGGATTCCAAGCTTTTAGAATCACGTTATCCTTATCAGGAAGGTTTTAACAAGCATCCCCAGAATATGTTTATTTAAATAACACGAACTATTCTAATAACATATTGAGCATTGTAGAAATACAGAAAAATGGAAATTGAAAAAGGTAAGAGTAAAAATAAGTAGAAGTTCTGATATTTCCTTCTTATGCGGCAACAGGTCCTTCCCTTCACAGAGGTCACTGTGGTAGGGGACACGCAGTTTCCACACACAGGTCTGCAGTCTAACTAAGAAGCCTCGAAACAAAGAATAACACCGGCACTGCTGTAAACACATAAATAAAATTTAGAGGAGGAAGTGATCATCAAGTGTGCAGCTGGGTTTCACGGAGGCCGTGAAGCTCACTGAAATTGAATGCCAACGTTTGCAGGCATGAGCCCATGTGCATTTTCTAAGGAAAGGTGCAAAGCCTTCACGGGAGTCTCAAATGGGGCTGGATCACACAAAAATCAGGAAATACTGGTCAAAAGGGAGAAAAGAACACAAGGAGCAAAAGGGAATACAGGAGAATGCTGTCCAGGTTGTCCCGCTCTTATGGACAGCACAAGCTAGACATCCACAAGTCACCTGAGGAGATGAAGGTATTTCCTAGGACTGAAACTGTGTCTCTGGGTTAGTGACTTTTTCAACTTCTTTTAGCAGTGGCCACTTTTCAAATGGAATCTTACACGGAAACTACAGAACATAAAAATCGATCTAACTGCAGATGTTCTGGGTGAAGCAGGGTTGATCCCAGGCCGTCATCCTCTCGCCAGCATCGCCATGCGGGTGGCGCCAGGGCTGGAAACCCCCATGCCGGGCACTCTTGAGTTTGCAGTCTAATGATTTTTCTTAATTTACGTCCTCTTCACTCAGTTCGTGAACCATCAACACTGACTCCCTCTGCTTCAGCTTCCGTCTTTTATCCTTCCTTTGCCCCCGTGACAAAGCACCCAACTGTTCTCCACTAAGTGTGGTCCAAGAGCCACCCTCACCAGAATTACCCGCCTTGCTTGTTAAAGCTGCGGATTCCTGGGCACCACCCTGGACCGACTGACTCAGAACTACTGAGGAACCATCATGCGCAACTTTAACAAGCTCCTCTGATGGTTTCACGAGCCCTTGAGTTTGGGGTCTACACGGGGCTCTGCCACGAAGTTGCACTCAGCCGGCCGACATCCCGTCAGCAGGGTCTTAACCTACTAAGGGCTGTCAAAATTGACTCTGCTTTCTTGAGCCTACCCAAAAGCCAAAGAATAGAGCCAGGGGGAGATGAAAATTCCAGGACTGTGTGTCCATGGCTCCGAGGTGAACAATAACTGGGTGTCCTTTGAGGTGACAATCCTCCTTCTCCGGTCTGGATATATGGTGGCAGGTGCTTTTCTTTTAGGCTGCAGATAAATATAGCGCCTCATGCTTTGTAGACTTCTGGAGGGAAACAAGAGCAGCTCGAAGGAGTGGAATTTGCTGACCTGGAAGTCAGTCATCTGCAGCCATGATGTGGGCAGACATCACAGACCCAGGGGAGAGAGGCCAAACCCCAGAGTTGGACCGTTTGCTTCTGGGGTATTTATTCAGTGGAATGGGACAACCGTGGGACCTTTGGCATTTTTCGCACTTAAATAGGCAGCGGTGGCCTAAGCCTGTGTATATCTGTGTGGTACAGTGGCGTCATGAGACTTTCCCTGAGCTGAAAGGCGAAAGTTGTTTTTGCTATATTGACAGAGCAGCAAGAATAATTGAGAGAGCTGCAGATGGCAGGGTGTGAAGTCATAAAATCCTTCTCCGTATTCTTTCATGAAGCCTTCTCCAACCAATCCCATTCTCTCCTTCCTTTGAACTCCTATGATAATTCCGTATCAGTGGCATATATTTGAGCATAAACTTGTTATTTACTTGTCTCTGAATCTCCAGGTAATAATCCCCTTGAGAGAAGAGATCACTTCTAATCTTCCTCAGTATCTCCCTTGGTGCCTGTCACAGAGTTGGGTACCCGAGCACCAATGAGCACCTGCTGAAATGAACAGAGACCACACCAATGGGGGAGGGTTGGGAAAAGCAAGCAGGAATAGTAGTAACTAAAGTTTGCTGAGTATTGATTATGTGCAAGGTACTGGTGTAAGCATTTAACGTGTGTTACTTTACTGAATTTTCATACCCGCCTTATGAGGCGAGCCCTGCGTTACAGAAGAGGTGATTTTGTTACGGAGATGTTAAGTGAATGGACGAAGGTCACACAGCTACTAAGAGGCAAAGCCAGGATTTGAACCCATGGAGTTTATGTCCAGAGTCCATGCTCTTCTATACACTGTACTACTGCAGAAGGAAAGCCACCCCCAAGGAGCATCTGGCAAGTCATGAGGTCAGAGATATGGAGGAAGTATTTGCTTTCTGGAAAAAAGAAACTAGACACTGGAATCTTTACCCCAACTCAGCTGTCAGCGACCAGCTAAGGAAGACTCTCTCCAGCCCAAGGACAGTGAGTCTTTGCCCGGCGGCTCGGCTCTGCTTCCAGCTGCTGAGAAGCCCATGCGGAGGGCAGCGTTTCCCTCCACCATGCCGACTGCAGCCTCCCGCGCTCTCCCAGCTCCCAGGGCTCCCTCCTGCCTCAGCATGGATTGGGGGAGAAGTTTTGGGGGGAAATAGGGTGGCATTTGCCAAGAGATAGTAACCCCAGGTCAGAGAGCCCAGGCTGGTGCCGAGGAGTTGCTTGTTGGGGTAATTCCCAGACGAGCTGCACCAAACCCTACCTGGCAAGAGAACTCTCACTGCCCTAAAAAGCAACCCCCCAAATTAAAACAATCCTTCACCCCACCTCCTGTCCTCTACCACAGACTTTTTCTGAGACCTGCCGATGCAAAGTAATGAGAAGATTATTTGATGTCTCTTAGTCCCGCCCCTTCTGGATGGCCACATCCAAAGCCACCAGAGGTACGTCCAGCTCTGGTCCAGGACCAGGGGGCTAGGCAGCACCATCTCAAAAGAAAGCACCTTGCAACACAACCCACGAAGAACCTTTCAGTGAGGAGAAAGGGAGTCTTTCTTTCGAAGGTAGTGACTATTTGAATGATTTAATATATGAAGTAAAAGTGAACTTCTTGCTCCAGTGAGTATTTTAAAAGGCAATCATGGATATATTATACACAGCAACAATGGAAACACCATCAGACCAACCGTCCAAGGCATAAAATATCAGTATGGTTTCAAACAGACACTGGCTTCGTTTGATTTTTACGGAAATCTCTGCATTATGGAAATTCTTCCTAAATGTGAAGTGAACTTACAGAAGCAGAAATGTGAAGTAGCATGTTTTTATTTCTTCATTTCTTTCCTCAGTAAACACTACCGTGTGTCTAGTGTGTGCCGGGCTCTGGTCCGGGGCTGCATGCTGGACACACGGAGGAGATGAGAGCCGAGGAGACAGAGAGATAAGAAAATAATCTGTGCAGCGAAAGCTTTGGATTTCTGGGATAGACTCTATTGATTCTCCAAAGGAAATCCACGGTGACGGCACCAGGGAGGGAAGAGTCAGATGGACCGAGGGGCTCAGAGGGGCATTTACGGAGGAGGCGGTGCCCCAGGAGATCTTGAAAGGCACGTGGGTACTCACCAAGCACAAATTGCAGGGAGCTGCAAGCGGAGGAGCAAGGCTAAAGATGGGCAGAACGGTGGAAATTAATATTGACGATGTAGGCAGGAGTCAGATCACGGATTTGAAGAATTATTCCATTATTTGGCTCTCGTAAGCACTTCTCCCTGAAGTAGCTGAAGACTAGATAGGAAGTTTTTTCTTTGGCCTGAATTATCTGGAATTCCTCGAAGGAAGAAGCAAGACTTATGGACTCACAAAGGGAATGTCTGGCCGTGGCCAAGCATGGCCCCCGGGGCACTGGCCACGGCTACAGCTCAGGAAGGAGCAAGGCAGAGGCGCTGGCCCTCCGCGTCTCTCGGGCCTGCTGCTTCGCACAGCCGACCTGGCCTAAAGTTCGAGGATTTTCTTTCTTCATTTCTCCCCACAGTGCGTAGCCACAAATGCTAACTGGCCAAAAGTTTGGTCATTTTTCATGTGATCTCTTTTGGATAGTAGGACATGTGTTTCTCTGAATGAGTTCAATAAAATTGAGCAAAGGTACTGCCCTGAAGAGAGTGAACTATAGTAATTGCTGGATTTACTGTGCATCATCTCACTTCCAGGCACTGTACTAATTGAGATATAGATATCTATATCTATCTATCTATCTGTCTCTATATATCTTATTTAATACTCACAGCAAATTTATAAGATAGACTTTACTTTCCCTATCCCACAAATGATAAAATTAGCCTCAGTCTGTACTCAAACTATTTGCAAGTGGCAGGGTCAGGACTCAAGCTCGGGTCTGCTTGACTTGGGCTCTTTCCATCCCTCACCTCCATCCTGGGCTGGCGCTGGGGCTTGCCGAGGGCACAGGGAGCCTCAGTCACATGGCTGAGAAGGAAGTTCAAGAATATTGCGCTCTTTCCTTCCGGCCCTTCTCACATCACCCTTGGAGACGGGGCGGAGCTTCAGATAAGATCACACTTTCTGGCAGGAAGTCCTGTTTGCGACATGGATGGACCTGGAAAACTTCTTGCCAAGTGAAGTAAGCCAGGCACAGAAGGACAAATCCTGCATGGTTCCATTTATATGCAGTGTCTAGAATAGTCGAACTTACAGAAGCAGAAAATAGGATGGTGGTTGCCAGGGAAGGGGAAGAGGGGACAGGACGAGGTGTCACTCGGTGTGTATAAAGCTGCAGTTATACAGGATGAATAAGTTCTAGAGATCTGCTGTGCCTGTAGTTGAGAATATGATATCGTGCACTTAAAAGTTTAAGGGAGTAGATCTCATGTTAAGTGTTTTGTACCACAAACAAATAAAGGGACACAAGGAAACTTCGGGAGTTGATGGCTGTGTCTATTACCTCCATCGCGGTAATGATACCAGGGGTGTATGCATATGTCCAAACTCATCAAATTGTATACATTAAATGTGTGTAATTTTTTTGTGTATTTCAATTTTACCTCAATAAATCCGTTAAAAAATATATCATTTTTTTGGTTCTGCTCCACCCAAAATTTCCTTCTCTCCTCCTCTAACATTCAGATTGCCCCCCATTCACATTCCTTTACGTTCAGTGTCGCATGTTCCCTCTTCCTACTGTCCCTGCCCCAGATGACCGTCCTAGAAGTCGAAACCCTGCCGAGGTAAATAAAAGACCTTTTGTCCTCCAAGAGTTGCTGCCTTCCCAGCTAGAACGGCCAGGGGAGCTACGACGACGATGACGCCAGTCGCGGCGGCCGGTTGGCGAAGGACGCCCTGAATTCCGTGTCGCGTCCCGCGGGCTCCCAGCCCCCGCCTCTGACTCAGCTCTTCCCCGCGGCCTCCCCATGTGACGTTCCTCCCCTCCCTGGTGACACTTTCAGGGTGCTAACCTGGCAAGAACAGAGAAAAGTGTCTTTTTGCTTGTGAAAAGACCGGGGGATGGGGAGGTAGGAGGTTCCGCACGGTCCGTGCTTTTCGGGACAGCCGAGCCTAAGCCGCACAGCCAGGCCTGGTCAGGGAGCCTGGACGGAAGAGCCCCGGCCGTTTAGGGGCACAGGGAGCTGGAACTGCCGCCCCCCTGGGAGGAAAACAATGCCCTGGGATCGGCTCTTTGGCTCCCCTGCAGGCGCCAGGCGGCGACAGTCCCAGGGCGCGCTCCTGTAGTCACACTGCTCCGGGGGCGACACAGCGACCCCCCGTGGCAGAACGGGTGCGGTGTGATCACAGTATCGTGGAAACAGCGCCATCTGCCGGACATGCTGATTTTGCCAACTCCAACTTTTCTGTAGGTATTTTCAACTTGCTTACTTAAATCAGGCCGCATTGAGCCTACTTGAAGTATACTCGTGAAATGAAAAAAGAAAGTGAAAATGAAAAATGCAAGATATTTTGCTTGCTGGAAGAATGAGGATCAAAGAAAAATGAGTAGAGATTATTTCAATGCTATGTGCTGCCTATCTGTACAGAGGTGTGAACACAGTAAGGCCCATAAGGCAGCACATTGCAGGGGAAAAACCACGGATTTTAAAGTCTGACAACTGAGATCAATTACCAGTAGCTCTGTGAGCTTAGGAAAGTTACTTAACATCTCTGAGCTCCAGTTTTCCCTATCTATAAAGGCAAAGTGGATTTACCTTACAGCACTGTAGCAAAAATTAAATGAAATAACATTTGTAAAGTAAAAATTAAAAGGGTAGAAAGTCAGATATATGTATAATAAATAGATTTCAAAGTATAACAGAAAAATGTCACATAGAAATGTTTTCTAATGTTAGAATTGTAAATTATTCCTGAAATGGATTTATCAAATGAGAAGATGGAATTGCTTGGAGGTATTTTTAAAATAGTCTGGATTTTCCTTTCTCCAGAATGGCTGGTTCTGACCCTTCTCCAAAAGACAAGCTATTTCTGGGCACAGGTCCTAAAAACAGAATTCTGCAAATTGAGATTCCACTACTATTTATTGAGCATCTGCCACGTGCTAGATCCTTTAAAGATGCTCTTTCATTATCACCAGGAAAATCTAAAGCTTCAGGATCTGTTCCCTCTTTCCACCTGAACAGGTTTTGCCAAGAATATTAGAATCTTTTTTTATAGCCTCTCAAGTACTTTCAAGATGACTCAGAAAAGCCCAACACTGGCAAGAACCGAAATGCGCATTCCCAGGAAGCCCATCATAGTATATCCACATAGAGAAATACCACGGAGCAATGGGAAGGGTGACCGACCAGACACACACAACAATAGGGATGAATCTCAAATCTGATCCAAATTTTTAAACAGCCAGACCAAATATATATGCCATATTTATATGAAATTCTGGAATATAAAACTAATCTATGGTGGCAGGAATCAGAGCGGTCGTTTGCACAGGGTGGGGGTGGGGATTGATAGCAGAGGGCGTCAGGGAGCGTGGGGGGTGCGTCTGGTGATGGCTGTGTTGCTGTGTGCAGGCAGCGCTGTGCCGGAGCCTGCCGGCACAGCCAGGAGCGCCCATCATTACACGTTCAGGACGTTTGGGAGCCAGGAAACATCACCTTGGTAGCTTGGAATCCAGCGTGTTGGAAGCGTGCATACCACGGAAGTTGGCAAACGCTACAGAGTGCGGCTTTCTTATCCTACCAGAGAGCCAGCTGTTACACATTTGTGAACACACCACTGCATACATGTGTCAAAGCTCATCAAATTATATACTTAAGATCTGTGTGAAAATTATAGCTCTACTAATGGGGATGGAGAAAGCTCTCCACCGCCAAAGTGTGCAAGAGAACACAGCTGGAGGCAAATGCTGAGCAGTCAGTTGAGGAAGATTTTAAACAGTCATTTCCAGGATTGAAAGGCAACACTTAAGAAATCTTTTCGTTCAGTCATAATGGAACTAAAGCAAGAAACCAGATCAAAATACACGGGCCTTAGAGAAGAGGTGCAAGGTCGGATCAACATATTGAGAGTTGCTGCACAGGTTATAGCTCAGGGGCCTGTCCTTAGCAGGGAGGAACTAGAGGCCTGTATCAGAATCCAGTGTCCATCCTCTGTACAATTTTATTAATTTTATTTCTTAAATCATCAAAAAACTCCCTTATGTTCTCCCTTTATAATCATAGCCTCCCTGTATCCCTAACTCCTGGCAGCCATGGATCTATTCTCCATCACTATTTTGTCTTTTAGAAAAATCTCATAAAAATAACATACAGATGAGAAACACAGTATATAAACTTTGGAGACTACTTTATGCATCCAGCATGATGCTTTGGAGCATACTCAGCTGGTGCATGTATCCATATTTTATTCCTTTTTATTGGCGAGGACTATTTCTTTGTATGGACATATCACAGTTTGTTTATCCATTCACCTGTTGAAGGATATTTGCTTGGGACAATTATGAATAGAATATCAGTAAACATTCATATACAGGTTTTTATGTGAGCAAAAATGATAATTTCTCTAGGGAGTGGGATCGCTGGGCTACATATAACAAATGTATCTTAACTTTATAAGAAGCTGCCAAACTGGTTTGCAGAATGACTACACGATTTTTCATTCCCACTCGTGATGTAGAAGCATTGCAGCTGCTCCGTATTCTCATCAGCACTTGGAATTACCAGTAATTTTCATTTTAGCCATTCTAATAGATGTGTGTGGTTTTAGTTTGCAAATCCCCGATGCCCAATTATATTGGAATCTTTTTTGTACGTTTATTTGCCATTCATACATCCTGCATACAAGTCCTGTGACAGATGTGATTTGCAGATATTTTCTCCCAGGCTGTATCTAGTGTTTTCATTCTCTTAAGAGCATCTTTCACAGAGTAAATTCTTTTTTTTTATTTCAGCACATTATGGGGGTACAGATGTTTAGGTTACATATGTTGCCCCCCGCCTCCCCCAAGTCCGAGCTTCAAGCGCGTCCATCCCCAGGATGGTGCACATTGCACTCTTTGTGTATGCAAATACCCGTCCCCTCCTCCCCCTCCCCCCTCCCCCCTGCCCGACATCCAATAGATGTTATTCTTATATATGCACTTATGTGTTGATCAGTTAATACCAATTTGACGGTGAGTACATGTGGTGCTTGTTTTTCCATTCTTGGAATACCTCACTTAGTAGAATGTGTTCCAGCTCTATCCAGGAGTATACAAGAGGTGCTATATCACCATTGTTTCTTAAAGCTGAGTAGTACTCCATGGTATACATATACCACA
>CAUYSK010112442.1:0-19657 GCA_963575035.1 Avahi laniger
TGGGCATGGTGGCGCATGCCTGTAGTCCCAGCTACTCAGGAGGCTGAGGCAGAAGGATTGCTTGAGCCCAGGAGTTTGATGGTTGCTGTGAGCTAGGCTGACGCTACAGCACTCACTCTAGCCTGGGCAACAAAGCGAGACTCTGTCTCAAAAAAAAAAAATGAATTACTGTTAATCATTACACTAAAATACATTAAAATAAACCAGGATGAGTTTAGTACACCTCTATTGTACATATCTAGTTTCTGGCCAAGGTATCACCTAATAGTGTGTGCTTTAACCACTTGAACAAATGATGAAATCTGAAAGATAACTAGTGATAATTCCATCTTTCTTTTTTTTTTTTTAATTTTTTTTGGATTTCATGAAATTATGGGGGTACAAACATTTTGGTTACATGTTATAACTTTGCCACATCCCAACCATGATTTGAGACATGACCTTCCCCCCCTACAATGCTCACCGCGTTCATTAGTTGTGAGTTTACCCACCCCCAGTTCCCCTACCCCCAAAGAATATTACTACTGTGTGAGCACCTTAGTGTTGAGCACAGTGCCAGTTCGATGGCGAGTATATGTGTTACCTATTCTTCCATTCTTGCGATACCTCACTTCGGAGGATGGGCTCAAGCTCAATCCAGGAAAATGTAAGAGGTGCTAGATCACCATCATTCTTTACAATTGAGTAGTATTCCATTCTTACACTGCTGGTGGGACTGCAAACTAGTGCAACCTCTGTGGAAAAGAATTTGGAGATACCTCAGAGACCTATAAGTAGAACTACCATTTGATCCAGCAATACCACTATTAGGCATCTACCCAAAGGAACAAAAGTCATTCTATAATAAAGACATCTGTACTCAAATGTTTATGGCAGCACAATTCACTATAGCAAGGATGTGGAAAC
Organism: Avahi laniger; assembly: GCA_963575035.1. Lineage (NCBI taxonomy): Eukaryota > Metazoa > Chordata > Mammalia > Primates > Indriidae > Avahi > Avahi laniger. The sequence continues at coordinate 907 of CAUYSK010112442.1, forward strand.
AACCCAAGTGTCCATCAATCCATGAGTGGATTAATATGGTATATGTATACAATTCCATCTTTCTTGTCATGATTATTCACAGATACAACATAACTAACACCTTCCTTTCAAGGACAGCATGCAGAAAACTCACTAGAAAGTATCCTCAGACACAAGCAACCATGGACAGCTAACTCCTACTGTCTTGAGAAATATTAGAGGAAATATTTGACACTGGTGCCAGCCAATACAGTGATATGCACAGTAACCCATAAGATGCACCAGGCCACCAGCTAGCTAGGTCAGTGCAAAATTACGGATTAGGTACAAATTAAGTACATGCAAGGAGTCAACAGTCTGAAAACTTTTGAGTGGTTTTGTCATTTATTGTATGGTATAAATCTACAATTGTTTTTTTATTTTGTCGTTTGGTAATCATTTTTATTATTCCATTAGCCTCTTCAGGAACAATGAGCTAAAAAGAAGAAATTGTATTTAAAAAGAACTAAGCACTAAATTTTCATTTCTCCAAAGATAGATTTTGCATTAAAACCTTTGAGGCTATTGCTACTTATCATGGGAGCTTAATGAGTTAGCTGCAGCTGTCAAAATTTATAAATGTTTTCATATATCCACAGTTTAATTTTTAAGGGTGAAGCTGATTCAATGAAGATTAAATACAAAAAAAAAGAAACTTCAGAGTTCAATCGGTAGCGGGAGCAGAGAGAGCGGACCCCAGACAGCCCTGAGCAGCCCAGCTCCCCCGCACTGCCACCATCACACATCGGGAGCAGCCAGTCAACATCACCTCAACCACGAACAGCGAGGCCCAGCAGTCGCCCTCCCGCCTCAGAGCTGCTGACACCAACCCCAGCACCTCAGGCAGCCGTGCAGGGAGCGGTGGCCCGGGCAGCCTCACATTGGCAGGCTGCCAGTGGCGACAAGAAGGTCATTGCAATGAAGGTTTTGGAAATAGTAAAATGGTTCAATGTAAGAAACAGATATGGTTTCATAAACAGGAATGACACCAAGGATGTATTTGTACACCAGACTGCCATAAAGAATAACCCCAGGAAGTACCTTTACAGTGTAGGATATGGAGAGACTGTGGAGTTTGATGTTGTTGAAGGAGAAAAGGGTGTGGAGGGAGCAAATGCCACAGGCCCTGGTTCAAGGCAGTTCAAGGCAGTAGACAGGCAGCCATGTTGCAGGGGTCCACCACACAGTTACCAGAATAGTGAAAGTGGGGAAGAGAACAAGGGATGGAGGGATCGGAGAGCGCTCCTGAAGGCCAGGCCCGACAACACCGGCCTTGCTGCAGGCGAAGATTCCCACCTTACTACATGTGGAGACCCTACGGGCGTCAACCACAGTATTCCAACCCTGCCGTGTGAGGGGAGAGTGATGGAGGGTGCTGACAACCAGGTGCAGGAAAACAAGGTAGACCAGTAAGACAGAATATGTAGGGGGTGATTATGGATGATTCTGCTGGGGCCCTCCTCACCAAAGACAGCCCAGAGAGGACAGCAATGAAGAGGATAAAGAAAATGAAGGAGATGAGACTCAAGGTCAGCAGCCACCTCAACGTGGGCACCACCACAACTTCAATTACTAACGCAGACACCCAGAAAACCCTAAACCACAAGACGGCAAAGAGACAAAAGCAGCTGATCCACCAGCTGAGAATTCGCCCGCTCCAGAGGCTGAGCAGGGCAGAGCTGAGCAAATGCCAGCTTATCATCTCCTACCATCATTGGTTTAGTCATCCAACAAGAAGAAATGAATATGAAATTCCAGCAATAAGAAAGGAATGAAAGATTGGAGCTAAAAACCTTAAGTGCTTGCTTTTGCCCGTTAACCAGATAACTAGAACTATCTGCATTATCTATGCAGCATGGGGTTTTTATTATTTTTACCTAAATATGTCTTTTTTGGTAATAGCAAACGTGTTTTTTTAAAAATTCTGGTTTTTCTCAATACACCTTTAAAGGTTTTTAAATTGTTTCATACCTCGTCAAGTTGAGACTTTTAAGAAATTTATTTTTAATTTGTAATAAAAGTTTACAACTTGATCTTTTTTTAAAAAAAAAGTCAACAAACTGTATGTACCTGTTAATAAAGGTCTTAAATAATTTTAAAAAATACTTCAACATAACAATGTGTGTACTCTCCTTGGAACCTGTCATCAGATTTTAGAGGTTAGTACTTTTAAAAAAAATACTACTTTATAAATTTCACCTAATGTCTCAGTAAAAAATCTTTTTGAAAACAGGTCCTCTAAAAATTGGTTGCATATTGCTCAAAATTAGTTGGAAATTTTTAATGAAGATTAAAGTTCAATGAATAACGCTCCAAAAAATTTCAGCTTTTGAAGCTTTTAGCAAATAACAAATAAGTTATTAAGTATAAAATGTCCAATTGTCTTAAGTACTAAGTTTGGCAGTTAATATCTAACATTTTATTTTGACACTTCTTGTTTCTTTTTTTATTGTGAAGGTACATCCTCATTCTTTCAAATGCACGTTTTGGCTTGTGACTATCTTTGTAATATTTTTTTTAGAGCAATTTTTGTGAAACCATGGGTAAGTAAAACATTTGTTGTTTTTTTTTTTTTTTCATATGAGTTCCATCGTGGAACCAATGCAGTACAGACAGCTCGAAATATCAATGAAGTGTTGGGAAGGATATAGCTAATGAATGCACAGTACACCGATAGTTTGAGAAGTTCCTTTCTGGTGATTTTAATCCTGAAAATGAACCATGTGGGTGACCTGAGACCAAGGTGGATAATGATGAGCTGAAAGCTGCAGTAGAAGCAAATCCATCTCAACCTATGCATGAATTAACAGCAAGGTTTGACATTACTATTCCAATAATATTGGACCATTTGAAACAAATGAGCAAGATAAAGAAGCTGGATAGATGAGTTTTGCATGAATTAAAATAAGCATCAAAAGAGAAATTGTCTCAAAGCTTGCCTTTCTTTGCTGTCACGACATAAAGACGAAACCAAATATTCATCAGAAAAAGCTAACAGTGTCTGTTTGGTGCTCCAGCGCTGGTATTATCTACTACAGCTTCATGAAATCTGGTCAATCCATTACAGTGGATGTCTACTGCAACCACTTGGACAACATGAGGAGGATGCTTGGAATTAAGCAGCCAAGATTGGTCAACAGAGACAAGCCAATCCTCCTGCAAGCCAACATGGTCACACAAACAAACAACACTGCTCAAATTACAGAAGCTGGATTTGGAAACTGTCATCCACTGTATTCTCCAGAACTCACACCAACTAACTACCACTTCTTCCAGGCTTTGGACCACTTCTTGCAAGGAAAAACATTCAACTCTCAACAAGCTGTGGAAAACACCTTTCATGACTTCTTTGCCACTAGTCCTCCACACTTCTTTGCTGCTATTTAAAACAAGCTACCATTAAGATGTTAAGATGGTGAAATTGTGTTGACAGTTCAGGCATATACTTTGATTAATTGTATTGCTTCTTGATACATAATAAATTATACTTTTGATTCGAAATCAGACGTTTCAGATTTAATGATCTAATAATATAAACAAAGTCTGCCAGGATACTGAAATGTATCCTTTAAAAGCAAAGGGAATAACATTCATAGAGTGTCAGGCAGGAGGGGATGGGTAAATCCACACCTAACAGATGTGGTACACACTGGCGGATGGGCATGCTTGTCAGGCGATGCAAAGGCAATTAATGTAACCAAAGTGTTTGTACCCCTGCAATACTCTGAAATAAAAAACAAAAATAAAATTTCTAGAAAATAAATAAGAAATATAGTTTTAAAAAAAAAGCAAAAGGAGAATTGAACAAATTAAATGATGACAGCTCAAATAGTACATAAGATTTAATTTAAAAATTTTTTTTTTTATTGAGACAGAGTCTCACTCTTTTGCCCGGGCTAGAGTGTGCCGTGGCGTCAGCCTAGCTCACAGCAACCTCAAACTCCTGGGCTCAAGCCATCCTTCTGCCTCAGCCTCCCGAGTAGCTGGGACAACAGGCATGAGCCACCATGCCCGGCTAATTTTTTTCTATATATATTTTTAGTTGTCTGATTAATTTCTTTGTAGTTTTAGTAGAGACGGGGTCTCGCTCTTGCTCAGGCTGGTTTCGAACTCCTGAGCTCAAATAATCTGCCCGTCTCAGCCTCCCAAGAGTGCTAGGATTACAGGCGTGAGCCACCGCGCCTGACCAATTTTAAAATTTTTAAATTATACTTTGAAATAAGTTGTAGGAGTTTCATCAAGAGTCTTCTTATTTTTAACTGGATAAATTTTTATTCCATACTGGAAAGCAATAAAATTACAGAAGGCCTACAGTTTTGCAGCATTTAAATTTGGTGAAACATGTAAAATAATCATAAATAGGGACAAGATTATTTGACAAGATTTACCAAAGAGAGTACTTTTAATGGATCCAAAAAGATACTGCCTGTGAAAATATTGGAAATGACATATATATAATTTTCAATAAGAAATAAATTAGAACTAAGAATATTCTCCAGGCTGGGCTCAGTGGCTCACACCTGTAATCCCAGCACTCCGGAAGGCCCATGCGGGAAGATCACTTGAGGCCAGGAGTTTGAGACCAGCTTGGGAAAAATAGTGAGATCCAATCTCTACAAAAAATTTAAAAATTAGCTGAACATGGTGACACATGTCTGTAGTTCCCACTATTCGTGAGGCTAAGCCAGGAGGATCACTTCAGCCCAGGCGTTTAAGGTTGCAGTGAGCTCTGATCATGCCACTGTGCTTCACTAAAAATCTAACTAAAATTAACTCTTCATTATTGAGGGAACATATTTCATTTGCTTTCTCTAGCAAAGTATATTAATACCCTTGTCCATAAATAAGTGAAAGAGTACACAGTTTTTTTATTCAAACTGGGATATTTTTGAGAATGAAAGGGGGTACTATATATATTTAAAATTCTAAACACTTTTTGGAATTTTTTTGATCATTAAAATGGTTTTCGTTGCATTGGCAGATCAATAAAATAGTTCCATTCACGGTCTTTTTTTCAAAAATAAAATTTTCTAAAACATTTTGTTGCACATTATGATAAAATAAAAAAGTCTTTACACTGACTTTATTTATTTCTTTTTTGAGCAGGGTTTTGCTTTCTTGCCCAGGCTAAAGTACAGTGGTGTCATCATCGCTCACCGCAACATCAAACTGGTGGGCTCAAGCAATCCCCCTGCCTCGGTCTCCCAAAGTGCTTGAATTACAGGCAGAAGCCACCGTGCCTGACCTACATTGACTTTAACTGAATATTTATAAACACAAGCAGAATAATTATTTTTAGTAATAACATTTTTATTAGTTTCTTAAGTCAAATCTGTCTCTAATATTGTGATACTTTTCTGAACAATGTAATTATTTTCTAACATGCTTTTACTAGTTTTAATTTTTTTATAAAATTGTCTGCAGCCTGACTGTGGTGTCTCATGCTTGTAATCCCAGTGCTTCGGGGGGCTGAAGTGGGAGGATCCCTTGAGGCCAGGAGCTTGAGATCAGCTTGGGCAGCATAGTGAGACCCTGTCTCTACAAAAAATTTAAAAAAATAAAAAACTAGCTGGGTGTGGTGTCATGTGCATGTAGTCCTATGTACTTGGGAAGCTGAGGCAGGAGGATTGCTTGAGCCCAGGAGTTGAAGGTTGCAGTAAGCTATGATCATGTCACTGCATTCCAGCTTGGGCAATAGAGGTAGACCCTGTCTCAAAAAAAAAAAAAAATTGTCTGCAGTATTTTTCAGAGTTGCATTTTATGCCTTGTGATTATTAACTCCTACAGTTGACTCTTCATTTTAACTAGATAATTTTTAATTGCTAATATACTCTGTATGTGTGCTGCTATACCCAGTTAGCATAGGAAAAATTTTGCTAAATGGAGATTTTTTTTTTTTAGGAGATGGGGTCATGCTCTGTCATCCATGCTCTGTTATCATGCCACTGTACCCAGGGAAAGAATCTCATACATAGTAAGAAATCCTGAGCTGCAAACTGTACCTTATTAATTGTCACATTACAGGTTCACTGGTTACTACATAAACCCATATGAGAAGCCTTTCGCTCACTAAAGTGTTTTGAAGTACACCCTGTGCTGATTACTATACTAATGTGATACAGCTAAGTGAGAATGGAAAAAGCTATCCAAATTGCCAAGTCTCTGATCAAGATGACTAAAGAGTGTTTTTGGTGTGTCTCAGTGAAACAGACATTTGTTATTGTTGTCAGACACTAAATATGATCACTTTTTAAACTAAAAAAAAAAAATCACACATAACGAATGCATAAAGAAAAAATTGAAAGGAATAGCTTAAATGGTAACAGTGATTATCTCTGGATAATGGGATCATAAATGATTTTTACATCCTTCTTTATATTACTCTGTATTCTCTAAAAACTTTTTTTTTCACTTGGCACTCACGTGAAGCTCATGAAAACTTTTTTAGGATAAGCATGTCCTACTTACATAAATAGAATGAAACAATAAAGTCATTTTCAATTTATGGAAAAATACAAAAATCCAAAATGTGATCAGTATACAAAATGGCATATGAATTTTTAGCAAATAAATTAATTTCTAAAGGAAAACTTTAACTCCAGTTGTTAAAATAAAAATGTGACCTTTTAAAATTCTGTTATTGTAACTTAAAAGTGATTATCCATTGGCAATATCATAAACTCTAAGTTGTCACAAAGTTAAATATTCATAAATATCAGAATTCCTTCTAAAGAGTCAATTGCTATTTATTAGTGGTGTGAAAAATGTAAAATGCTTGTAAATAGATGTTAGAAAGTCAATATAGGTTTGCAAAAAAAAACCTCAGACTTTGCTATCAAATAGACCTAGATTCAAAGCCCATTCCATTACTACATAGGTATCTGATCTTGAATAACTTATTCACCTCTTTGAAAAGCCTGTTTCCTTATCTGTAAAGTGGTAATAATATCTATTTTTCATGGGTTTTATGTAAATTAAAATTGAAATAAAAGGAGATGTCTATTAATATAATGACTTAAAATTCACAGTCCGAAACTGCAATTACTTTTGCACCAACCTAATAATTGTCCCCTAATATCCTTTCTCCTCTTCTTTCTTTAGTATTAGTACCCCAAGTTTTACATAGACATATGGACACCCAGCTAATATCTACATTTCTACATATCTACATCTGAGATTCCCTTGCAATCTCAGTTATCTTCAATAGAATGTAGAGGGAAATGTGTCCAACTCCCAGGCTGTATACCTAAAAAGAAAGGAAATGTCTTCTACCTCCAAGCCCTTCTTCCAGCTGACTAGAACACAGATATAGTGACAGGGCCTGGAGCAGCTCTCTTATTAATAGATTGAGAAATGGAAAGCATGGTTGAGAATAACGGAGCAATAAGAAAAAAAGGGCCTGAGTCCCTGACACCACCATGAAGCTGCCATATCAGCCCTAGAACACTTATCCCACTTGGACTGTTACTTGATAAACTCTCATTTAAGTCACTGATTTTGGCTTGAACCAATATCCTAACTAATGCGACAAAAACAAAACAAAAGGAGCTGTTATTTTCATTAAGAAAAAAATCTTTCATTATAATTTTGTATATAATCATAACAAATGTGAATATAATAAGTTTTACTAACAAAAAAGTTATTACAAAACCATAGCATAGTATACCATCTTAAGGTGTGGTAAGTGGTACTATAATTCACAATCATCTATTCCCCTCTCATACATACATAGTATATAACCTATATCTCTATAAGAGTAGTAATAACATCCCTGCCTGTTGCCGTGTGACTTGTAGTGTGTTTCTGTAGGTGGTATAAGTGGGCTTGGCCACATGACTTACTTTGGCCAATGAAATGTGAGAAAGTTCCAGGCCTAGGCCAGGGGTGGTGGCTCACACCTATAATCCTAGCACTCTGGGAGGCCGAGGTGGGAAGATTGCTTGAGCTCAGGAGTTTGAGAAAGTTCCAGGCCCAAGTAGAAGCTTTAAGAGCTATTGTGTGTTTCTGCCAGTTTTTTCTCTTTGCCAAGAGAAGAGTATGTCACAAATAGGGACTGCTCCTTCAGCCTCGATCCTGAAATGAAAAAGAATTATAGAGCAGAAACGTAGCTGACTTCTAGGGAATCTATAATGTGGGCAATAAATAAACCTGTCTTAGTGTCAGCTCCTGATATTTTGGGTTCTTAGTGTAGCGTAATCTAGCAAAAGTTAATATATAAGAAAATCTAACACCAAAGTCTATCAGATAGAAAAAAAAATAAAAGGGTCCCAGTCACTGTGGAAATTCATAGGTTAATAATTAAATGTCAAGAGTTGCTTCAAATGGACTTTCTGGTGTCATTTTTTGTGATGGCTATGTGGAAGGAGATGTTAGATTACATGACTTTGGGAGTCTAAGATTCTGTAACATGCAAAATGAACTGAAACTTTAAATGGTTTAGTCTTATTGCAAAAGGTCATATAGTACAATGTAGAAAAGGGTAAAAATAGAGACAACCCCTAAAACATAATGCCAATCTTCTTTCAGTTAATTACAAAGTCATATGATACAGAGTAATCATTGAATAAGTTAATAAAGTGGAGAGGAGATTAGATATGATTATGAACAGGTAGCATAAAGGATCTATGTGATAGAATAGTTCTTTATCTTGATTACGATTATAGTTACATGAATCCACACATGATAAAATTACATATGCATAGAGTCATATATACAAACACACAAATGAGTATCTATAAAACTGGTGAAATTTAAATAAGGTCTGTGAATTGTACCAATTTTGATTTCCTGGTTTTGCTACTTTACTATAGTTAGACAAGGTGTTACAATTACAGACAACCAGATGAAGGGTACATGGAGCCCTCTCTGTACTGCTTTTTGTAACTTCCCATGAAAAGACAGTGTTGAAGACCACTGTGAAATAGAGAGGAGGAGGCAATTAAGACAAAAAGAACACTGTATGTGATGGCAAACAGATATAGAGTCTAGGTAGTGAAAGGAAGACAATGGAACAGATTTTATTCCTTCAAATAAATCACTCAAAATCTTTTTAGTTTTGCTCTAAAAATTTAAGAAAATTAGTAACAGTGCAGTACTAGTGAAAATAAAAAAATAAGTTTTATAATGCACACAATTTTCTGTAATTTGTCATAAAATTAATTTTGACATATTAACATAAAAAAAACTACTTAGAATTCTACCTTCTTCTAATACTCCATTTTCAAGAGGGCTGGGAAACAGACTGGGGACTAGCCATTACATCCTTTCAACTCCCATCTCAACCATGACCATCACCCCTTTAATGGTGGAATAGCAACTCCTAAGGCCAAAGTACTAAATGAATACAACCAAGAAGAGCCTATGCTTTCATACACGTGTTTACAGTTTGCAGGATAGAAGACTAAAATCTTCCGATAGGCTTGCGATGTCTAAAAAAGACCTGTGTATTTCACAATGCAAAGGAAATAGAATGAAAACTAATAGTAAACAGAAGACAAGAATGAAAAATAAAGAGAAGCAACAGTGATCAACAGTAATCCAAACCGACAAGGAAAACAGAAATCAGAGGCTGTTTGAAGAGTCAAAAGAAAGCCAGTAATAGAGAAATTTTACCAAGGAGAACAACTCTGAAGCCAGGGTGGAAGGAATGGGAGGGTAGAGAAAAGCATGCCACCTGAGCAGTCCTCACCTTCAGAGCTTGAGGGTGGGAGGACAGAAAGGGAACACAAGTAGCCATCTGAGCAGTTCCCTTACAGAATGTACAGTAATATCCTCAGCTCTCTTATTCCCAACTCATTTAATAATTTAACAAACATGAACTGAATGCCTTCTAGGTATACTACAATAGGTTCAGGTGTCTGGAGTTACAATATTCAGATAGTGCTCCTACCCTCAAAAGCGCTTACATTCTAGTAAAATTTGTAACGTTCCATTCGGGAAACATGCTAAAATTTATTTCATGTTTGTTCCACAGCAAACCATTACATATGGATAACATATTTAGCAGGCAAAGACCTAGGAATACTATAAGTACAGTATCCAAAAAAAAGTTTTCAAAATCCAGATCTAAGAATATATTTGCTTTAGAGATTATCAGAAATGAAAGATGAAAGGGACTTTAAACAGAATAAAGAACTTAAAAAAGATAGTACAAGCAGATACTACCGAAAAAAAATGGGTATAAACAGACCATATCAGCAACTCAAACCAATAATGGACTAGTTTTTGTTGAATCCAATTCAACCTGATCAAAAATCTAGGTGACACAATGACAGAGTGAACACAAAGAATAGCTTTGGTAACTTATCAGATTTAGTGAGTCCTACATATGCCATTCTAGATAGGTCAAAAGAAACAGAGATCACTGGAGAAGCATGATCTTTAGGCATGAATGACTAATTATGAATTTGTAAAAATTCTCTCACCTTTTTGTGCCCTCTCAAATAGTAGCTGGCTGGTTTTAGCGACATGCCTATTTCGGGTTCTAGAAATGCAAATAAAGTCCTCTTAACGCATCAGTAGCTTATCCGTATTATATTATTTAACTTCTTGTTTTAAATACAAAACCAAAATAAAGCTCTATTCTTTTGAGGCTTTTACCCTTCAACTAAATTACTCTCTCCTCGTCCTTATCACTGTTATCTTTTAACCTCCTTGTCTCTCTACCTCACTCATCTAAGGCTTTGGCACCTGGCTCGCTGTCTTCCTCTCCACACCAACCCTCCATCAAACTAGGTGACTTCAACAACAATTTGTACATCCCATCCAACATTCTAGCTTCTTACTTCCTTGACCTTTTTTTTTTTCCCAGACAGGGTCTCACTGTGTCATCCAGGATAGAGTGCAGTGGCACAATCATAGCTCAGTTCAGCCTCAAACTCCTGGGCTCAAGCAATCCTCCCACCTCAGCCTCCTGAGTGGCTGGGACTACTGGCTGCCACCACCATACCCAGCTATAACCTCATCTTAACTAATTACATCTGCAACAACCCTATTTCAAGTAAGGTCACATTCTGAGGTACTGGGTGTTAGGACTTCAACTATGAATTCTGAAGGGACACAATTCAACCCGTAACAATCAGTAACCTCAATTCTTTCTGGCAAACCTACTTTTCAACCCACCCTCCACAACAACTATTTCAGGATAGAAATGTGACCTTAGTCAATCTCATCATAAAAAAAAATCTCAGTTCTTTTGTGGGTGCTATCAGAAAAAAGGCTCTGGGGGGATAAAAAAAAAAAAGAAAAGAAAAAAAAGAAAAGAAAAAAGGCTCTCTTTTCCACTGGACTTGGAGTTTAAAAGTATGCAAATCTGAAGCTTTATCATCATCTTGGTGCTACAAATGGTGCTCAGAAAATTTGTCTGAGACTAGAGCCAAGACATAAAGGAAAAACTGAGTAGAGCAATCACTGAGACCCTAAAACACCGAAAGCCAGCTCTAATCCTGTACCTATCATTTACATAAGCTAATCATTTTCTTATCAATTGTAACCAAAAAGGTTCTGATGTAAGTATATACAAAATTGGCTGACAAAATGAGCTTTATATAATATTTTTTTTCTTTTTCTTTTTTTTTTGCTGGCAAGGATGTAGAGCAAGGGTTTTAAATATCTTGACTGGTATTCGGAACCATATACACCTAACCAAGGAATATAAACCAACAGAAATCTTTGCTATTTTAATTCTTTTCATACTTACAGACCAAACATTTAAAAAAAAATGCCCATACAACTTTACGTTTTTATCTCAAGTGTAATTTAAAACACCATTTCCCAAATAAGTCAGTTTCTTTTTAAAGTGATCTGAGAAAACCTACATTTTTACATATTTATTAGTTGTTCCATTTCTTATTTCCAAAACAGCAAAGAACTTGAGAAAACGAATTCTCATCAATGATTTAAACAGTAATGACTTACAAAGTGGTAGATAGCAAACTCTTGAGTTTATTGCTGCCACCCCATTTGGTGAGATGATTAATAGCCCAAAACAGCTTTAATTTATAAAAGGTGACCTGGACTAGTTGAAGGTAAGTAAACATGTTGATTTTTATATAGACAAATGAAGAGTAGCTCATTCAGGGAGAAAAATGTAAGCACTATACAAAGGAGACAAAAAAATTTTTCAGTTAACAGGGTACCAAAGGGCCAAAAGAATCAGCAATGAAATGTTACCCTTTTTTTTTTTTGGAGACAAGGTCTCACCTCTATTGCCCAAGCTAGAATGCAGCGAAGTCATCATAGCTCACTGTACCTTCAAACTTCTGGATTCAAGTCAACCTCCTGCTTTAAGCTCCCAAGTAGCTGGGACTACAAGATATGCCACCACATCTGGCTAGTTTTTCTATTTTTTTTGTAGATGTGGGGTCTCGCTGTACTGTCCAGTCTGGTCTCGAACTCCTGGCATCAAGTGAACCTCCCACCTCAGTCTCCCAAAGTGCTACAATTACAGACATGAGCCACCATGGCTGGCATGAAATGTTGCTTTTTAAAAAGGCAAGTTAAACTGTAAAGCATGAATTTATATAACACTATATTTTAAAATCATACACACACAATATTTCAAAGGTTCATAACAACAATACATATCGAATCCCTATTAAGCATTTCCCATACTCCAAGTACTAGTCTAAGCACTTACACATTAAGCCCATTTAATCTGATGAGGCACATACTATTACATCTATTTAACAGGCAAGGAAAATGAGACATTAATAAACTGAGTAACTGACTCAAAGTCACACACATAGTTAAGTGTCTGATTTAAGGACATTCACTCTTAATGATTAGGTTTGTTGCCTCTATAAGTGATGCTATTGTTATATTCACTATTATCTTACTTAGATCATCCATATGAATTGTATCATTCGAACCTAATAACACTCAGAAGTATACCATATTTCCTTAATTCTAAGAAATCTTTAGTTGCTACTTTCCATTTAATATAATGTACTGCCAAAATAGAGATAATTTAAAAGAATATTTTTTTATTAACCTTCAATTGCATAGATTTATCCACCTTTTTGCCCTAGGATCACAATCAAACATTAAGTCAAAGCTTTTTTCATATTCAAAATCTGAATATTCTTCTGAATTGCTTGCAGCCATTGGCAATTATGCATAGAGTCAGACTGATTTGCTGCTTCCTATAATTTAGGCCTCACTTCTAACACTGAACTCATCAGTATAAAAAATATTTTAAAATACTGTAGTTTTCTCTTATATTTCCTTTTTTCTGTTTACTTAAACTCCTAGTTTCATTTTGTAAATTAATTCAATTACAGTCAGAATTTGTATAATAGTCATTTAATAATGTATCAACACATTAACCTCTTCTTGCTTTGAAAATTCTATAATATATTCCAAGAGTTTTGCAATTACTACAGTCTAATGTCTAGTATGTGACATACGGCAGAATCTGAGTTCCAGAATTTTTTCACTGTCCTGTGCCCTGGTGCTTAATACACAGAAGATCATAAATATTTTATACATGAATAAAAATGAAATGAAAGAAAGAAATGAGCAAGGAATCTTCTGCACGCTGCATACAGAAAAAAAAACATTCAGTATTGCATTATACAATATTTCTTAGAAGACAATTACGGATTCAAATTTAAGTTAAAATTAGATTTCACGTGACTCTACAAATGTAATCAAATCACATGAAGTAATCATTTGATGAATATTTCTATGTACAAACAAGTACAGACATGCAGAGCAAAGATGACCGTATCACAACTAACTCTTCTACTAGTTAGCCAGCAAATTTCTTTTGTTATCAATTTTAAGCAGTAGAAAAACAGGCTCACGCCTGTAATCCTAGCACTCGGGAGGCAGAGGTGGGAGGATCACTTGAGCTCAGGAGTTTGAGACCAGCCAGAGAAAAACAGAAAAATTAGCAGGGCATCGTGGCATGCACCTGTAGTCCCAGCTACTCGGGAGGCTGAGGCAGGAGGATTGCTTGAGCCCAGGAGTCTGAGGTTGCAGTCAGCTATGAGAACGCCACTGCACTCTACCCAAGGCAACGGAGCGAGACTTTTTCATTTAAAAAAAAAAAAAGGAAAGAAAATTGGAGATCTTAAAATTGAGGGGAAAATCTTTTTTTCATGTAAAATGAGATTACAAGGAAACTGGCAACTTGCCCAAGATCACAAAAATATTAACTATGCCACACCCAAAGATTAGGCTGAATATGATCTAATGCCCTTGCAATGATACATGAATATGATGCACTGTTTCATCTATGAGCATGCAACAAAGGGTGAGATACACTCATTAATCAGCCAAGCAAGACCACTTGAACATGCCTACACCCAATTTATACATCTTAGAAGTATCACGACATATAAAAATTTGTTAAATTGAGTGTCAGAGTGATGCAGCTTGAGAAAGACTAGACCAGCCCTTGCTGGCTTTCAAGAGGGAAGCGGGCCATGAATCAAGCAATGGAAGCAGCCTCTGGAAGCTGGAAAAGGCAAGGCAAGGAAATGGATTTTCCCCTAGAGCCTACAGAAGGAAAGCAGCCCTGCCAAAACCTTGATTTTAGAGAAGTGAGACTGTGTCAGATTTCTAATCTCCAGCATTGTAAAATAATAAATTTGTGTTGATTTGAGCCAAAAAAAATTATTGTTAGATCTTACACATCTTTGCCATAGTCCTTTGGTAGTAGAGAAAAATATCACTTAAATCAATCATCCAGAATTATTATATAGTGTGTATTGTGAAGTATAAAGGTGAAAGAGATTCAAATAATGACCTACAGATTTGTAATTAGGGAAAAAAGTTAATAAACCCCCGTTTTTCTCAACTAGTGACAGGATAACAATGTGACTTCCCTACATCTGGGTTTTATGCTGTTATCCTCAACACCTCAATTCTGCTGACCATTGATAAATTTATTTATCCAACTCATAAAAGGAACAAAAGAAAAGACAGACCTAGAGAAATATGCACATACTCATATATTTCAAATGGTTCACAATTTTTTTTTTAAGAGACAGGGTCTCACTCTATCACCCAGGCCAGAGTGCAGTGCAGTGGCACAATCATACTTCACTACAGCCTCAAACTCCTGGGCTCAAGCAATCCTCCCGCCTCAGCCTCCCCAGCCACTAGAACTAGAGGCATGTGCTACCATACTGGGGTAAACTTTTTTTCAGATCTGCTGTAAAAAAAAAAAAAAGAAAAAAGGAAAGAAAAGAAAAGAAAAAAACACTTCTTTTCAATTTTTTTTTTTTTTTTTAGAGACAGGGTCTCAACTCTCAGGGTTGCCCAGTTTGTTCTTGAACTCCTGGCCTCAAGCAATCCTCCCACCTCAGCCTAAGTCGCTGGCCACCATGCATGAGCCACCGTGTCCAGCAGATCATAAATTTTCATGGATGATGTGATGTTAAGTGTACAACTGAGTGGCAGTAAGTATATTCACAATGCTGTGTAATGATCACCACTACAGTTGGTCCCCAACATACAATGATTCAACTTAATGATTTTTCAACTTTACAATGGTGTGAAAGCAATTCGTATTCTTAGTAGAAACCATACTTCAAGTATACACACAACCATTCTGTTTTTCACTTTCAATACAGTATTCAATAAATTACATGAGATATTCAACATGCTATTATAAAATAGGGTTTCTGTTAAGTGATTTTGCCCAACTTTAGGATAATGTAAGTGTTCTGAGCACATTTAAG
The DNA here is from genome assembly GCA_963575035.1 of Avahi laniger. NCBI lineage: Eukaryota > Metazoa > Chordata > Mammalia > Primates > Indriidae > Avahi > Avahi laniger. The sequence continues at coordinate 16,614 of CAUYSK010112442.1, forward strand.
ACAGGCTAGACTAAGCCGTGATGTTGGGTAGGTCAGGTGTATTGAATGTATTTTCAGCTTATGGTATTTTCAACTTACAATGGGTTTATCAGGATATAATCCCATTGTAAGTCAAGGAGCATCTGTATTTATTTCCAGAATTTTCTCATCTTTGTACTCCTTACACAATAATTTCCCATATTCCCCTCTCCCCCAAGCCTTTGGTAACCACAATTCTATTTTCTGTCTTTATGAATTTGCCTAAGTACCTCATTACTATGATTTGAATATTTGTGCCCCCCCCAAAATTCATGTTGAAACTTAAATCTCCAATGCTACAGTATTAAGGTTAGAAGTAATAAAGTCGTGAGGGCTCCTCCCTTGTAAATAGAATTCAGGCCCTAATACGAGAGTCTTCACAGCACTCTTACTTTTTTTGCCCTTCCATCTCTTCTGCCATGAAGACACAGCATTCGTCCCTTCTTTGCCCTTCTGCCATGTTGAGGATACAGCAAGAGGCACCATCTTGGAAAGATAAATCAGCCTTCGCCAGACACCATATCTGCTGGCACCTTGATCTTATACTTCCTGGCCTCCAGAACTAAGAGAAATAAATTTCTGTGGTTTTGATTTGATGGGCTATCACACAGAAATGTTGCACTCCTACAGAAATCTTCTTTCAGTAATTCACATTGCTGATTTTGTTCTTCATAAAATTTAACTATCTGGTCTTACAGGGAAAAAATCTTGGCTAACACTTGTCCCTGTGATAACCAAGACTTTTAAAATGATATGGCAAATCTACACTCATCGTTCAACTTTAGCATGTTCCAGAAACTGAAGACGCTGTGTTGCAAGCATAGAGTTACCAATACTTATAAATTGTTGCAAAGTGTCACTTAAAATAGTAGCTTGAGCACAGAGATTTTGCTGATGCAAGACACAATGAAAAGAAATGAGAGCAGCTGAATCTGTTAATACTTTTTTTTAAGCTATACAATAAACCCTTCCTGTTTTCCTGTCATGGAAAGTGAACTGTCTGTACATACACTCACTAAATTTACCAGTATGGTGGCACATGCCTCTAGTTCCAGTTCCAACTTCATAACATTTATCTTGAAAGTTGCTGAAGATATCTATTCCCCATGTCCTGTTCCTAAGAGTGCCCAAAGTAATTCTTCGTAACAAAGAAAATCTTCTATCATGATCCGAATGAAGTATAAAACCTGCACCGAGTCAGTAGTATGAGGTGATTCATCCAAAGCAATTGAATAATATATATTTTCCTTTTGAAGTATTGCATGTTGTTCTGTTAAGCTGAAAGCTAATTCATGCTGCTGATCAGTTATGGTTCTCCTTGAAAGAGGTAGCTGTTTGTACTTTGAAACATTATTGGGGTCTAAGCATCCTATAACTTTAACAATGCTTCTTTCACAATTTTTACATCGCTGAATGGCTTCCCTGTTTTCCCCAGTATATAAGCTACTTTATAAGTTGCTTCAGTGGCATTATTTCCAGGTCTTATTGCTGCTTGAAAGAAGTGTCTTTGCTTCTGTTTTTCATCTTGTAATTTCTGCAATACAACCTTTCGCACCTCTCCCTCTAATTTAAAATATCTGTGGTCCTTATAAGTGCTATAATGCTGATGAGCATTGAATTTCTGTAATCTTGATACTGCAGTATCACAAAGCAAGCAAATCATCTTGAGCAGAAACAAGATAATATTGCAAGTCCCACTCCTCATTAAAAAATGTTTTCTTCCTTCAGCATTCTCTTAGTCGTCTTTGACATGATGGGCTGTTAAGCTCACAGAATTAAAAAATACTGTCGAGCTTTGTAACTATTCACAAATTCCACTTCAAACAGAAACACAGTGCACTGTTGTCAAAACCTGATAACAGACTGGCGTACTCGACCCCCATAAACACTTGCCAACCAGCCTCCTACAGCAGTGGTGCCAGTCAAGTAGGAGAAGTTAGAACTCACTCATGCACGTAGCAGCCACCGATTTATCCCTTATGGCTTACTAATGTTCTAATTGTACCCGTCAATCTGAGAAGATTATTTCATTGAAACTTATTTTATTCTTTGGCATTTTAAATATGTTCATTTTTAAAATAAAATAAGAATATGTAAGAGGAACAAAAATGTATTAATAAAAATAAAAGGATTTGTTCTGTAAAATTTGGATGCAGTCAAAAGACTGCACTTAAGGACCCAGAAGGCCACACATGGCCTTAAAGCCACAGGTTCCCCACCCGTATGCTTATAGTTAACAATAGTGTACACTTAAAAATTGTTTTAAAAGGTAGCTCACGCCTGTAGTCCTAGCACTCTGGGAGGCCAAGGCAGGAGGATCGCTTGAGGTCAGGAGTTCCAGACCAGCCTGAGCAAGAGATAGACCCCCGTCTCCACTAAAAATAAAAAAAAATTAGCCAGACAGGAGACTAAGGCAGGAGGATTGCTTGAACCCAGGAGTTTGAGGTTGCTGTGAGTTAGGCTGACAACATGGCACTATAGCCCGGGCGACAGAGCAAGACTCTGTTTCAAAAAAAAAAATTGTAATAGAAAATACTTTCATTTATTAAGAACTTCTAGTATGGGCCAGGTACTATTCTCAGTACTTATATCATCTCATTTAACCTTCACAACTCTATAAAGTAGGCACTGTTACTCACATCTTACATATGTGGAATCTGAAACACAGATTACACTTGATCTTAGCTAAAAGGTCAAGAAGTGATAAATAGAGAGATTATTAAATGAGTTCTCCAAACTTACACAGCTAATAAATGGTAGAACTAGAATTCCAAGCCATGCAATACTGTGTCAGAACTCATTCTTTTAACCACTGCCCAAAAGCATAGAAAACTGGCAACCTCTTTGGGTTTAGTTTCCTTATATATTTAAAAAAGAAGGGAAGGAGGCCGGGCGCGGTGGCTCATGCCTGTAATCCTAGCTCTCTGGGAGGCCGAGGTGGGCGGATCGTTCTGAGCTCGGGAGTTCGAGACCAGCCTGAGCAAGAGCGAGACCTCATCTCTACCAAAAATAGAAAGAAATTAATT
>CAUYSK010112446.1:0-16198 GCA_963575035.1 Avahi laniger
CTGATCCTCATTCTATAAGTTCTCTAAACTTTGACCTTCCTCCAAACTCCATCACTTCCCTCTCCCCATATCTTGGTTTTGAACACTGGTCTCACTGCTTAAAGGTAAACACAATCACTTTACCTCAATCCCCAATGTTGACCCTGACCCCAGCCTTCACCGTGGCTAAGCCCCCAGCCTGCCCACTTCATCCCAGCCAAGGGGTTGACCACCACTCTTCTTTGCAGAGCTTGCCCGAAGGTTGGATGTGTGATGAAGAGACGAGCTCAGGGGCCCATGTCCACCTGGGAGTCTTGGGGAAGGGCCTAGAGCCCCGTGGAGGCAATCAGGTCATGTGCATGTGTGTGTGCGTGCATCTGTGTTTGTGCATGTGTGTCATGCATGTATGCCTATGTAAGGGTGGCATTTACATGTATATATGCACATGTATATGTGTATTACGTGTACATGCACATGCATGTGTCTGTGAGAGGGTGTGTGCATGGTGTATGTGTGTATGTGTGAAGGACTGTGGAGAGGGCCCGTGTTCTGTGCTCCGTGAGTATGTTATGTGCATATATGTGTGTGTTGGGGGAATTCTCGGTGCTGTGGGTGCCCTTGTGTGCCAAGCAGGAATGCTCTGTCTGAGATCACAGCTGGAGGGACCAAGCTGTGGTACTAGGAAGGACTTCCAGATGGTAAGGAGGAAGTACAACAAAGCGGTTAAAAGTACAGGTTTCAAAGTCAGATAAATCTGGGACCACATTCTAATTTGCCTGGGGAGGCCTTGGCAATGACCTCGCCAAGCCTCACTTTTTTTTTTTTTTTTTTGAGACAGAATCTGACTCTGTTGCCCGGGCTAGAGTGCTGTGGCATCAGCCTAGCTCACAGCAACCTCAAACTCCTGGGCTCAAGCGATCCTCCTGCCTCATCCTCCCGAGTAGCTGGGACTACAGACATGTGCCACCATGGCCCGGCTAATCTTTTCTATATATTTTTTTTTAGTTGTCCAGATAATTTCTTTCTATTTTTAGTAGAGACGGGGTCTTGCTCTTGCTCAGGCTGGTCTCAAACTTCTGACCTTGAGCGATCCACCTGCCTCGGCCTCCCAGAGAGCTAGGATTATAGGTGTGAGCCACCACGCTCGGCTAAGCCTCACTTTTCATACCTATAAAATAGAGATAGTGGCATCTTTCTTCACAATACCCTTATATGCATAGGTATATTATTATCCAGTCTTACAGTTGGGGGAAACTGAGGCTGGGAGACACAGTGACGCTCCTACAGTTACACAGCCAAGCCAGAAGGCAAACTCCAGCGTCCAGAGCCTGCCCAGGCTGTTTGCAACTTCGACAGGAAGAAGGCTCCAAGCTCCACCTGGCCATGAAGGGGCCATGAGACAAGATGATCTCTAGGGTCCGGAGACACTGATTCTGGAAGGGGAAGAGCAGGCCCAGGAGGCAAGAATTTTGCAGCCTGAGTTAATGCCTGTGTTGGCCACTCTTTCGCAGTGTGACCGTGGCCAGGGCCTCCCTTTCTGGACCTTGACTTCTCCATCCACAAGACAAAGCTAACAGCCCACCCGGCCTGCCCCATGAGCCTGTTAGAGGCCCACCAGCCTCGTGCCTCCCCCATCCAGCCTGCACATGGAGAAGCACAGCATCGCCCAGCTGTCCCGGAACCGCGGCACGGACGTCCTGCCGCTTGACTGCACCTGCCCATCCTCATCTCCAAACAACTACGTCGGTGTGGCCACGCCTGCTTCCAGGCTCAGGGACAAAGCAAATTTCGGAAACCTCCAATGCCATCTGGAATGTGGGAGCGAGGCCAAGGACACTGGGGGGGTCCCCTGTGTGCCCCTGCCCATCTCCCTGGAGCCGTCGCCTGTGGGGCAATTCCCCTCCCTCCAAGGTGCTTCCACTCAGGGCATCGAAGCCAGTGCTGCCTCCTTGGTCCAGTCCTCAGAGCTGTGAATTGGGAAGATCATGCTGGGGCCCCCTGGCCCTGGTGGGAATGGGCCCATCAGGTGGAGAAGCTCTGGGACAGCCCTGGCCCTCCTGGGTCCTTGATGCCTCTGACATCTGATCCCAGCCACGTGGGTCCTGGTGGTTCAGGAGCCAGGAGGCCCCGATTCTCAGAAGGCCCTGAACGTGTCAGTGAGGGGTCAGCTGGGTCTGTTTTGGGGTGGTCAAGTCCGCACCATGGGTGCCCAGGCCTCAGTTTTGGAGTCCGGCCTGGCCTGGCCCTGAGGAGCAGCCAATCCGTGAGCCTTCAGAGTCCTGGGGAGGGGAGTGGTGGATTGGGGAGGGACCCTCGTTTCTCTGCACTGCCCCTTGCAAGATTACAAAGGGCAGGTCGATGTTTAGTTGGGGTCAAGGCCAAGAAGAAGCCAGACGAAGGCCAGAGACCTGGGAGCCTGTGCCAGCCCCCAGGTCAGGAGGAGGCTAGGGGTCAGGGAGAGGATTGGAGGAGAAGAGCTCAGGACGGGGAGGGGGACATGGCACAGGGTGGGGCGAGGCGGGTCACCAGGGGAGCCTGGGGCTGGAGCCGTGATGGGGAGAAGGCCGGGTGCCAGCTCAGCCGCTGGACGAGGTCGGGAGCAGAGAGCAGAGACAGTGTCTGTCGCTGCCCAGGGAGCCTGGGTTGGGGTGTCAGGTCCTCTGGGTCATGGAGTTGAACCTGGAAGGAACCCAAGAAATTCATTCATGTATTTAAACATTTATTGAACCCCTGCCGTACGCTGGGTATGGGGGATACTCAGTGGTCAAGATGGGCAGAAAACCCTGCTGTCCTGGAGCTCACGCAGGGGAGGCCATAGCAGATAAGGTCGGAATGTCGGGGTTAGGCAGCGCGGGGAGAGCCAGCAGGCAGGAGACATGGGTAAGGGGCTCCCATCCACCAGCTGCGAGTCCCCAGGTGAGTCAGCTGCCCTCTCCAGGCCTCGTCTGTAACACGGGGACAGTCCCGTTAGGATCAGATGAGACAGTGACTAAGCGCCTTACCCGGGGCCAGGCGTGCTGAAAGGGCTCAGTTTACAAACACAGACAAGACGGAGACAGAGGAGATGCATCCCTGCGGGGGACGACTGTCCAGCCGCCTGAGCCCAGGCTGTCCCCAGCCCCCGGCTCCCTCCTGGAATGGAGTAGGGGGAGGTTCGGGCTGGCTGGCAGGGACTCAAGTCACTCTGGCTGCCACGGACTTGCTGTGTGACCTTGGGCAAGGCAACTCCTGCTTCTGAGTGTCAGTTTCTTCATGCACAAACTGGTTCTACAACGTACTCACTCTATCTGCACACTGGCAGACTCCCTGTGCCTCAGTTTCTCTATTGATCCACCAGGAGATACGACCTATTCTAGTGACTTCAGGATCTGACATCCTTTCATCTAAGAGCCTATGGGGCAGTATAGCCTTCCAGCTCCTTCCATTAAAGCCATCACTGCCCACGAGCCAGCAGTTCCGGCGCACTCCTCTGGACAGGCCCTAGGCTTCCTGGGAGCGTCCACCGAAGGCCACCGCAGCCCTTGCCGCCCAGAAGCCTCGGTCTGCCAGGGGAAGAAGAGACCCACGGCATCATCAGCGGTAATTGCACGAGGAGGCAGGCTCTTCAGGTCTGCAGATGACAGGATCTTGGAAGAAAAACGAGTGCTTTGGACCAGGGTGGGAAAGAAAATCCCCGCAGGCCAGAGCCGCAGATGGAGACTCACACGGCGGGATTTGAAATGCAATGGTGAATTAAACATGTGGCGCAAATAAATCAACAGCTCAGACACAGAGGAGGGAGCCAGGTCTTGAGATGGGAGCTGACAGGGAGCTCAGTGGGAACCCACGGAGCTGTGTCCCTCATGTCACCTGTCCCTTCCCTGCTCTGCTCTCCCCAATCACAAGCCAGTCACTTCCCAGCCAAGGCTCTTCCAATGGGTAGCTTAATAAGAACCACCAATGTTTACTGAATGCCTACTCTAAACTATGTATTCACATAATCTCCATCTTCACAACGGCTTGCAAGGTTAATAACATTATTACCTTTTTTTACACAAGAAAAAAACTGAGACTCAGAAAAACTAAGTAATGCAGAGCTAGTCAGTGGCACAGCTGAGATTCGTACCTAATTCTGTCTGACTCCAAAGCCAGCACACTTCTGTGCATACCCTGGTGCTTTTCGGGCCATGTAAATAGAGGTATGCAGTCCAGAAAAAGGAAGGTGAGAGTTCTGTTCCATTGGGAAGCTCAAATCCTTGTGCCATCCTTGGGTCATACCTCAAGAGGGCCACACATAAGCTAAACCTTACCTAAAGGCAGGACCTCCAGGCTGAGAAGGGCATGAGATGAGGTCGCATTGATTAACTAATTCAAGGAGTACATGTTAGTACCCTGTTAGGTATTAAGCCACCTTCTAAGCACTGGAGATACAACGGTGAAGAAAATGGGCAAAGTCCCTGCTGTCCTTGAGCTTGCATTCCAGCTGAGGAGACATCATAACCAAGTAAGTATATAATAGGATGTGATAAATTCTGAAATTTAAAAAAAAGGAAAATAGTGATTGGAAAAAGACTAGAGATGAGGGGCTGTATTAAAGCAAGTGGTGAAAGAAGACCTCTCTGAGGAAGTGACATATGAGCAGAGACCTGAATAAAGTGAAGGAATGAAGCTTGCCAATAGTCGTTAAGAGAATGCTTCAGTCAGCAGGTGCAAAGGCCCTGAGGTAGGAATGCGGATGACGTGCTCAAGGACAGCAGAGAGGCCAGTGTGTCTGAACAGAGCAAGTAGGAACACAGGGGTAGGAGGTGAGGTGTCAAGGAGGAAAGTGGGAGGAAAGTCATTTAGGGTCTGTAGGTCAGGGCAGAGTGTGGATTTTTACTGCTAGCTTAGATCCACTGCAGGGTTTGGAGCAGGAGAGTGACATGATCTGATTTGTGTTTTTAGAAGACTTCTGGGGCTGCTGGGTGGAAAAGAGGCTGTTGTGTGAAAACGGAAGCAAGGAACCCAGGGAGGAGGGATCACAGAAGTCCAGGAGGACCAGGGTGGGGCCAAGGAGGACATAAGAAGTGACCATTTACAAGTGGAGTTATTGAGGGAGCGTGGTGCTCATCCTAAAAACAACGAGGCTCGAGTGGACAGGAGAGCTGACCTTCCACTTCGAAAGGACTGTCAAATGGATCAGGAGTTAGGCCCATTCCACACTCCCAAAAGGTCAGAACTAGGATGAATGGGTGAGGCCCCAGGGAAGCTGTCAGCGCTGGGCAAAGAAGGAATTGCTTCCTGGTGGAGGTAGTGACCTCCCCGTCACTGAAGGTGCACAGCAGAAGTCGATTCACAGGGCTGCAAGGTGTGGTGGACAGAGCTGAGCCTTGGGAATCAGACAACTCTGAATTCAGATCCTCCATTTTCTGCTTATTACCTGTGCTACCTTGAGCCATTTTATCTTTGAGGGCCTCAGTTTCCTCATCTGTAAATTGGAACCAATACCTGTCTCCTTGGATTGTTCAGTAGAGTATGTAAAGAACCCAGCACTGTGCCTGGCACGTAAAAGGTTCCAAAAGTGGCAGTGATGATGGAGGAGATGATGATGCTGGTGATGATGGTGGTGGTGATGATGGTGAGGAAAAGAAAGATGGTGATGATGATGATGATGATGATGGTGATGATAACGAGAGTGATGAGGATGTTCGCAATGGAGAAGTTAGTTTCACGGTTGGCAGTGGTTGTGTGGCATGAATCTCAGCACCAAACAGGATAGAACAAGAAGGTCACTAAGCTGAACTCAGATGCGGAGATTTGATAAGAAAATGCTCTATGGGGTGTCTCACTCCCTCTGTTGACTCTGGGAATGCCAGAGACAGTGGGTCGGAGACTCTTGTCCCACCAGGCTCAGGCCCTGGACAGGGAAGCTCTGGCCCAGCTGGTGGTGGGCGCGGCGCTGCCCCTGTTCTGGTGGCCGTGGGAGCCAGGGAGAAAGCAGGTGGTCAGTCTGGGGGAGGTTCTTACTTGTCACCATTTCCTGGAGTCCACTTGCTATGACTGTCCATCCAGTTACAGTCAGAGAGTCTCAGGTCAGAGAGAAACTTCCGCCTCGTTCCATCCAGCTCCTCCCATCTAACACGCGGGACACCGAGGCCCAGAAGGGGAGGCAGGGAGGGTCACAGGAGACGTCCAGGTGCCCTGATTTCAGTTTCACGCTCTTTCTGCTTCGGCAAGTGTTATCTATTCGTGCCAATTACCGGTGTATTGCCCTGAAAGCTCCAAGTTCAGCCTTCAGTGCCGATCTATAACAGTGGGCTGAACTCCCTTAAGCATTTCTCTTGTGCAGGGAGCATTTAAGCTTCCTCAGCAGAGGGCGCTGGGTGAACACCGCGGGAGGAAGGGGCTTCCGCTGGTTCCTGCCGCTTCACTCAGCGGCGGGGTCGGAGGACATCTGTGGATGCTCTGTCCCAGCTGTGGCCCGGGAACGCGCCGTCCCTCACAGCCTTGCAGCCCCACCCTGGCCTGGTGATCACCTTCCTGTGGTGATCCACCCCTCACCCGTACCAACACTCAGATTCCCCCTGCTTGCCCACGTGCCCAGGCCCTGGCTGTGCCTTGCCGCACCGAGGGTTGTTTCCTGCTTGCTGGGTGACTGCAGACCAGCTCTGGCCCAGGCAAACCTCTGCCATCCAGGAGGCTACAACTCCACCTCTTTGACAAGATCTGAGCCATCCTTGGGGAGGGGGCCCCTTTCCAAGACTGGCCTTCCTTGAATACCATATAGAGTTTCCTTTATCTTATAGTTACCATTTTATCGTGGTTTAATAATGTTTCATATTACACTTGCCCCGTTTAAATCAATGCATGGTTTCTGTCTCCTGATTAGACCTAAGCTAATACACTACTGACTTCCGTGCTCTAGTAATTGACAGCGACCCAGTTATCCTGACAATGAAACCCCTTTATGCAATGTGAGACTGATCCACATTTATAGGTACACAGCCTAACTACACAGGTCAGCCCTATCTAACTTACTCTTATTTTATGGAGATCTCTTATAGGTCTCTCTGTTCGATTCGTCTTGGCCATCCTACCCTCCCTCGCACTGAGAGAAGTTGCTATTTTTGTACCAATTTTATTAAAGTCCCTGTGGGTTATCTGGGGTTTTGCTTTTTCTCAGCCATCCTTGAAAATGGCCTGATGTATCTATTAGGAAATGCATTCACCTGATAGAAACAGGGATCCAGAAAATAAGGTCTAAAGCCAGTTAAAGATTTATTTTTCTCTCATGTTAAATAAGTCTGGACAAAGAAAGGCCAGGGCTGCTATGGTAACTACACACACAAATTTGTCAGATTCCCAGGTTCCTCTCTGGTTTTGCTCCGCCCCCCTCAGTGGTGCATGACTTTATCCTAAAGGTTACCTCATGGTTATAGGATGGCTGCTGGAGTTCCAGCACATGAGAGCTGCATCCCAGGGAGGAAAAAAAGCAGGGAAGGGGAAGTGGAAAGGGACTCTTGCCAACCAAATAAACTCCCATCAAAGAACTTTCCCGGAAGCTGCACCCACCACCTCCACTCACATTTCAGTGGCCATCCCCATGTGCAGGGAAGGCTTGGGACACAAAGCCACCCACTGCAGCATTGGTCTTTGTTACTAAAGGAGAAGGGGAGACTAGATAGATACTCTCTCAGCTGACCACCAGGAGATTTAAATATGGGCAGAGAGCCTGACATGGGAGCTCCAACCATAGAACTTCCTCCAGGAAGTGCCCTGAGGGTGGAGGGATCCCTTCTTAATCTGCTTTCAAAATAAAGATAATAAAATAGCAATAATAAAATAGCAATAAAATTGCAAAAATTTTTTAAAACATAGAAAATAGAAAAGAAAATCAAAATTCCTCTTAATCCCATCATCCATAGATAAAAACTGCTGGTATTTTTTGCATACTTCCTTCTGGAATTTATTTTTCTTGCTATGTATAGAATGTACTTTATATCCAGCTCTATATGCTGCTTTTTCTATCACTATTATTTTATCAGCATTTGCCCAACATGAATTGCTTTTTGACTATCTGCTTTTTAATGGCTGCACTGCAGACCATCTTGTGGTTATTCGGTAAATGAGGTAGCTAATTCCCCCATTCCTAGGCATCTAAATGGTTCCCATCTAAATCTGACCATAAGTTATGCTGGGATGACCGACACTGCTCATAGGTCTTTGTCACCATCTCCGATTATTCCTTATGACAGATTTGCTGTCTCATCTGGTCATTGGGTACCGGCATGTTCAAGGCTTGGGACGCATTTTGCGCAGTCGCTCTCCCAGACGGCTGGCCTGAGTTCTGCCGCCCACGCCCTGCTAAGAGCATCTTCAGACGGTCCCGAGCCTCCCTCCCGCTTCTGCAGGCTGGGCTCTGACTCAGGCCTCAGCCTCCTCCCCCGGCTCCCTTGGGAAGAACAATGAAAAAGTTTATATTCTGAAATATCTAATCATGTATTTATCTCTAAGTACTTTAAAAAGTCAACATAATTACTCTAGTCCCATTAAGTTTAATTTGCAGCGAATTATGCATTTAGCGTGAAGTTGGGGGAGCTTCGCCGGATCAGGCGGAGATAGGGTTTGGCTATTTATAACGGGCGCTGGCGATCGCAGCCCAGGCTGATTAAGCAGCATCGGGTCCTTCCAGGGGAAGGGGTTCCTCCCAGGTGGGGCGCCCAGCACCCTGGATACCCACCCAGTGTCCCCTGGGCCCCTTTGCATGCACCTGGGCTGACCACTCACCCAGGGGCCTGCTTCCCTGCGCGGCTCCGCCTGGGGCGCTCTCCAGGGTCCTGGGGGCGTGATCACACCGGGGGCCCGGCAGCTCGGAGAAGGGCGTAGTCCACAGCCAGGAGCGCCCCTCATCCACAAGGGATGGGGGTGCGCAGAGAACTGCCCAGCGCCCCTCCAAGGAGCGAGGCTGAACCATGCCCTCCATGGTCCTTAGGTTGTCCCGGGGGGCTGAATACACAGAGAGGCCCGCTCTTTGCCGGCTTCCCTCCCTCCCCACCCCACTGCCCCCCCTCACTGTGCCTCCTGGGGTCTCTTCCCAAATAACCCACCTGCATTTTTGGAGGAACCCAACCTGAGGCAGCGCGGATCACTGCAGAGCACAGCGGCAGGGTGGGGTGGAAGGTCTGACAGATGCTCAGGAGGGGATGAAGTCGGGGAGAGGGAGGGAGAGGTCCCCGCTGACCCCAGCTGCCTGGCGTGGGCCTCCAGTGAATGGTGGCTGCTTCCCTCACTTCCTTACCCTCCTTCCTACCTTCTCACAGCTGTTTCTGATCAAGGCAGGACAGCAATGCTTGCGCCCCGTGTACTCCCCTCCCACTGAGTGTGCACTGGGCCTGTGACTTGCCGCTCCCCAACAGAATATGACAGAATATCCCACAGTGATGGGATGCCACTGCCGTGACTGGTTTACGAGATGCATGTGTGTTATGTGTTATATGGATATATATGCACACGCACATATGTCTATATACCTGTATATGTCTATCTCTTTCATGCTGACACACACGAGAAAGAGAAAGACTCTGTCTCCATTGTTGGCTTTGGAGACAGAAGCTGCCATTCCGTGAGCGTCCGTGGAGAGGGCTGCGTGGCCAGGCACTGTGGACAGCCACTAGGAACCGAGGCAGCCCCAGGCAGACAGCCAGCGGAAAACGTGGCCATCGGTCATGCAGCTACAAGGAGGTGAATTCCGCCAACAGTGAGAAGGAGGCTGAAAGCAGACCTTTCCCTATTCAAGCCTGTGATGAGACAAGGCCCTTTGAGACCCTGTACAGGGGACCTGCTAGCCTGCGCCCAGACTCCTGACCGATGGAAAGTGTAAGATGATAAATGTGTGTTGTTACAAGCCACTTAGTTTGTATAATTAGATTTGCAGCAAGAGAAAACTAATACCAAAAAAGAGCAGTTCTGGTGGAACCGTGGAGGTGAAAGTCTCATACCAGATGCCTCAATGAACCCAAAATAAATCATAGGCCTACATGTAAGAGCTAAAACTATAAAGCCTTTTTTTTTAATTTCAGCACATTATGGGGGTACAGATATTTAGGTTACGTATGTTGCCCTTGGCCCCCCCCCAGTCTGAGCTTCAAGCGTGACCACCCCCCCTGGATGGTGTGCATCGCACTCTTTGTGTATGCATATGCCCATCCCCTTCTTCCTCCTCCCCGCTCCCCTCTGCCCGACATCCAATAAATGTTATTCTTATATGTGCACTTATGTGTTGATCAGTTAATACCAATTTGCTGGTGAGTACACGTGGTGCTTGTTTTTCCATTCTTGAGATACCTCCCTTAGTAGAATACATTCCAGCTCTATCCAGGAGCATACAAGAGGTGCTGTAACACCATTGTTTCTTAAAGCTGAATAGTACTCCATGGTATACATATACCACATTTTATTAATCCACTCCTGTAAATATTTCACAGATAATGACACCAAAAGCATGATTTACAAAAGAAAAAATTGATGGATTGAATTTCATCAAAATTAAAAACTTTTGACCTTCAAAAGACACCATTAAGAAAATAAAAAGACATCCCCCAGACTGAGAGAACATCTGTAAATCGTGTATCTTATATGGGACTTGTACCAGAATATATAAAGAGCTCTTACAATTCAATAATAAGAAGTCATGTAACCCAATTTAAAATGGGCAAAAGATTCAATAGAAATTTCACCGAAGATGATATAAGCCAAAGATATTAAAGAAGATGTTGGTCAAATGGCCAAAAAGCACATGAAAAAATGCTCACCATTCTTAGTCATTGTGGAAACACAAATTAAAACCACAGTGAGATACTACTCTGCACCCATAAGAATGGCTATAATCAAAAGACAGTCAATAACAAGTGTTAGCAAGGGTGTGAGGATGCGGAGAAACTGAGAATTTCATACATTCCTGATGGGAATGTAAAATGTTATAGCCACTTTGGAAAACGGTTTGACAGTTTTTAAAAATATTAAACATAAACTTACCACTCAGCCCAACAATTTTACTCCTAAGTATATACATACTCAAGGAAATGAAAACATATGTCCACACAAAAACTTTTATGTGAAGGTTCATAGCAGCATTGTTCATAATAGCTTAAAGCTGGGAACACCCCCAAAGTCCATTGGCTGGTGCGTGGATATGCAAGATGTAGTAGAGCCACACAATGGAACACTACTCAGCCATAAAAATGAACAAAGTACTGATCATGCTACAACATGGATGAAACTTAAAACATTATGTTAGGTAAAAAGAAAAGCAAGACACAAAAGACCACATATTACATCATCCCATTTATATGATATGGCCAGAAAAGGCCAACTATAGAGACAGAAAGTAGATTAGTGGTTGCCTGGAGCTGGGAATGGGAACAGGGAGTGGCTGCACATGGGCCCAAGGGAGCCCTTTGGTGGGGCTGTAATGTTCTTAAAGTGATTGTGGTTATGGTTGGCCACTCTGTAAATTTTCTAAAAATCATGGAATTGTACTCTCAAAATGGGTGAATTTTATGGTATCTCTCTGTGCCAGGTTTCTGCACTGACAGAGTATAAGCCCAGAGTTGAGGGACATCTCACCACTGCTCAGGAAGAGACTGTTAGGGAAAGTGGAGCCCAAAGAGGGAGGCAAGATACTCCTGCAGAAAAGATTTGAGAACCTGGATCAAGCCAGACCTGATCCAGTCTTTTCATTTATGTGAGCCAGTAAATTCCTTTTTGTTTTCTTGCTTTTTCTTATCTTAAGTCGGTTTGGGTTTCTTTCACTTATAACCCAGAGATTACTGACAAATAGCATAACTTATAATGATTATCTCTGAAGCAGAAACTTAACGTATGGTGTTTTATTTCATCCCCATAAAAATCTTGCGTCTAACAATGACTTCCTTTTGTCAGGTGGGGAACTGAGATGAAACAGGTGAAGTGACTTCTCAAGGCCACTTGGCTAGAAAGTGCAGAGCCATCGTTTGAACCCAGCAATGTCATAGCCCACAGCCTGTGCCGGGTCTGCTGCACTCGGCCACCTCCCTCAACGCAGGGCCTGGCCAGAGTGGATAAATGCCTGGTGACCCTAACGGACTTGGCTGCCCCCAGGACACCTTCAGAGGAACCAGATGTGGCCGTGTGGCCATCCTCCTGTGAACATGCTCCTGTCCCAGACACTTGACACCTGCCATCTCCCAAGGGTACATCATCCCTCCTGGTTAGTGTCTGAGGCCCCTCTGGGTCCCCAAGTTCCCAGTTCCTCTGTCTCCCAGGCCTCCATGTGGGGCCCAAAGTCTGCTCAGAGGTCTGCCTGAGGCCACCTGCCAGCCTGGCGGCCAGACTGTCTAACGAGAGTGGGTGCCCCTGCCCATTCGGCTGCCGGGTACCAGGTCCTCCTGAGTAGCTCTCCACCCCCTGCCCTCACCCTTCCCTCGCCTGGTTTTAAGGCTCCAGCCCCACATATCCTGCTGTGATGGTTAATTTTATGTGCCAACTTGAAGGGTATTTTGGATAAGATTAACATTTATTTTTTTATTTCAGAATATTATGGGGGTACAAGCATTTTTGGTTACATGAATTGCTTTTGTACAGTTTGAGTCAAAGTCACAAGTGTGTCCATAGTCCATATAGTGTGCATCGTACCCATCAGGTGTGGCAATTAACATTTAAATCCGTGAACTCTGAGTAAGATTGCCCTCCGCAATGGGGTGAGCCTCGTCCAATCGGTTGAAGGCCTGCATAGACCAGGAAGACTGGCCTCCTGGAGCAGGAGGGGCGCTCCCGCGACGGCCTTCAGGCTTCATCGGCACTATCGGGTCTCCTGGGTCCACACTGCAGACTTAGGACTCACCAGCTCCCGCAATCAGGTGAGCCAGTTCCGTAGAATAAATCTGTTTCTATCTGTAGACACACTATTGGTTCTGTTTCTCTGGCAAACTGAGCAACACACCCAAAGTCCTCGGGGCCATTCTGATGATCAGCAGGCAGCCTTCCAAAGCGCGCTCTGGGGGCTGGAGACCACAGCTTTGCTCGGTTCCTTCCCTGTCCCATCCTGCTCCCCCGCCCCCGCTAACCCACTTTCTCAAGGATCTTCGTGTCAGGCTCTGCGCCTGGGGAGCCCGACCTAAGCTGATCGACAGTGGGAACGGCCGAGGAAGCAGGCTGTCAGATGCAACTGCGGAGACGGGGCTCCCGTCACTGTGGCCGGGGAGCAGCGGTGGCCGCTGGCATGAGGTAGCAGTGCGATCGTCCAGACATTCACCCGTAGTGAACGGAGAAGGGACCAGGTGGGGTGGGGCGCGCCGGCTGGTGCGGGGCCTCTGGCTCTGAGAAGCGTGGGAGAGAGCAGCTAGAGGGAAATCAGAACTGGGCTGTTGTCAAGTGTCACTGATACATCGAAGACTGAAAATGACAGATTCAGATCTCTTCATCAGCAATTTATAGCAAGGGAGCCTATTGGCGGCATGAAAGAGACATCCACCTCCCGCAGCCAGACACCAGGCCGGGGACTCGGGTGCCAGTGGCAGAGGTTCAGGGAAGGATGAGCCCCCTGTCGGGCAAGTGTCCTGTGCCACAGTCAGGGCCGGGTAGGAAATGAGAGTGACCCTGAAGCTCGGGGCGGGAAGCCGGACGGTGAACTTGAGAGCTCAGATTCCCCTGGACCCTCTCGGGCTGCAGCAGCGGCCACTCCTCCTTGTCAGGAGAGAAAAGCCCGTTGGCTAGAAGGCCACGCAGAGGGGCCTCACGAAACAATGGTGGCCTGCGTCACGATCTGCCCCAAGAGCCCCGTTCGGCCACCAGACTCATAACTAGGCCCGAATCCAATCATAAACCAACTACCCAGGTACTGGGCGTGCCCAGGGAAGAGAGAGATTGTGTATCCAGCAGCCACAGGACCTCGCTACACGGACCAGCAGGAGCTGGGACAGTCGGCAGCAGTGGATCCGGGGCTGCCGGATGGAGGAGGCGGGATACGAAGCTGGCTCGTGGAAGCGTTGCCACAGGAGCTGTCCTGTGACACAAACTGAACCCTCTGGGAGGGGCCCGCAGATGGGTTTAGAGTGCTTCTGGAATGGCTTTCGGAATCCTGGAGAAAGCCAGTTTCAACATTATGTGAAGTTGCAATGCCAGCATCTCTATGGCCGATGGTGGAAGGGTCAGAAGGCTCCGGGGAGGGGGTGCCCGAGAAGGGGTGCACTACGCAAGCCGGAAAACCCCCAGTCGGTTGTGTTCCTCAGGGGGCCCGGGAAAACTCTGATCCCCAGGGCCCCAGCACCACGGAGAAGCTCGAAGGTGGCTCAGCTCTGCGAGCGAAGGCTGATGTTAGGAAACGATTCCAGAACAGGCTTCCCTGGCAGCTGTGGGAACGATGGGATCCCAGAACGGCAGATGGCACTTAGCCATCAGAAATACGCGGCATAATTATCGTAATGGGCAGCAGGGTTGGAATAGCAGCCTCATTAAATCTAAAAACTTCTAAGCTTCAAAGAACACTGGTAAGAGATCGAAAAAGACAAGCCACAGACTAGAGGAGAATATCTGCAAATCATATATCTGACGAAAGCCTTGTTTCTAGAATATACAGCCCTCAAAACGAATGAAAAGAACATAACCTCATTTTTTTAATGAGCAAAGGAATTAAACAGATGTGGATGGCAGATAAGTCTATGAGATGTCACTCAGCATCCTTAGTTAGTAGGAAACGCAGCTGAGAACTGCAGTGAGATATTACTACTCACCTACAAGAATGATTAGAATTTAAGAGGGGGCGATGTCAAGTGTGGGTGAGGACACATTGCAGACGGCACGAGCCCTTTGCAATACGGTCTGGCTGTTTCATACAAAGTTAAGCATGCAACCTACCTTATGACCCGCCGTTCCACAGCTAGGTATTTTCCCAAGAAGAATGAATATATAAGTTCACACAAAGATGTGCACACAAAGGCTCCTTGCAGCTTTATTTGTAATATCAGAAAACTAGAAACAACCCAATGTCCATCACCAGAGGAATGGATTAACAACTTATGGTATCTCCACGCAATCGATTACTACTCACCAATATAAAGGAACAAATGGTTAATACACACAACAGCATGAATGAAACTAAAAATCTTAGGCAGAGTGAAAGAAAGCAGACAAAAGAGTACATACTGTGTAACTCTAAAAAGTGCAATCTACTCTACAGTGACAGAAAGCAGATCAGTGATTGCCTGGAGAAAGAGGGAGAGGAGAAGAAACGAAGAAATGGAAAAAGTAGTGCCATACATTAAGGCAAATGGCCTTCAACTTGTGGACCACTGGGACCAGGAGCTCTCTCCTGTGTTGAGCAGAGAACCAGCCTGTCTCATGCCTCCCCACACTGTTGCCTCCCGGAGGCAGTGTCAGAGAGCCCAGGCAGGATTTGCTGATGCAGGGACGAGCAGACCCTTCTCTCTCCCGGGCGGGTCTCTGGGAAACTATTCCAGCTGCCAACCCAGGCCATCCAGGTAACAAATGGCCCCTCCTCAATGTCAGCTAGAAGATGGGTCCTTTCTTAATGTGCTGCAGTATCATTAAAAGAAAAAACATTTGCTCCATGGGGCTCCCGATGGCCTTTAGAAACTGCAAGTTAAACACTAACCGGGAAGAACTGCTCGAGCCTTAACCCTCCCCTTCCCAGCACAGGCCGAGGCCTCAGCCAGAGGCTCTGCAGGTCACCAGCCTGGACTCCCAGGGAGCCTGGTCCTGTTTCCAGGCCCTTCTCAGCCTGGAGAGCAAGTGGCTGTGGGGGCAGAGGGACGATGGAGGGCAGAGAAGAATCCCTGAGGCTCGGTCCAGGTGTTTGTAGTCGGGGTCCCCCCGCCCCAGGGCCGTTAGACAGCAGAGCATTTAGAGGCCTGGGTTGGTGGCTGGCTGACTCTGGGCCACTCTCTTAACCTCTCTGTTTCCTACAGGGCGTGGCCTGGGTGGGCTCCATCCACCCGGGTAGAGCCTGCTGGTCTTCCCCGAGAGGCGGGGCATGTCCTCGGCCCACCTCCCCAGGTCTCTGCACCAAAGCCTGTTCTCTGCCCAGACCACACGTGGCCAGGTGGGGAGGCCACATGTGGGGCAGAGGGGAGCAGGTGACCTGGACAAGCTGACAGAGGGGAGGGAGGCCCTGGTACAGCCTGTCCCCTGGGTGCCAGCCCTGTGCTGGGGCTCCACACACACAGATGCCTGTGCCAGCCTCACCACCACCCTGTGAGGGGGGTGC
>CAUYSK010112448.1:0-23865 GCA_963575035.1 Avahi laniger
TGACAGATTGTTTCAAATCTAAAGTCTTGAGACTTTGCTGATTATAAGCTCATAATCAAGTTGGAAAAAAATGTTTTAATTTATATCTGAAAGTCTAGCCCATAATGATTATATACTGTATTATCTTAAAATAAAAAAAAAGAGAAAGGAAGAAAAAGAAAGAGAGAAAGAGAAACAGAAAGAAAGAAAGAAAGAAAAAGAAAGAGGCAGGGTGAATCCAGGAGGAAGCAGAGAGGGAAGAGCAGCACGGGACAGTGGCGGGAGTGAGGAGGAGGAGGAAGAGGAGGAAGGCTGCGGCGGCCCCCTCCCTGGCTGCCAACCTGCTGGCGGCGGGCTGAGCGCGCGGTGCCCGGGACCATGTGCCTGCGCTCGCTCGGGCCGCCACCCAGCGCCTCCGGCGGCCCGGGTGCTGCGCGGGCGCCCCAAGCGTCCGTGTGTCTGCAGCGGGTGGGTGTCCCGATCGCGCTCGCCAAGTGCCCCAAGTTGCCGCCGCCGCCCGCAGCGGGGACGCGGAAGCCGGCGCGGGGCGGGTGGATTTACCTGCCGCCAAGACCTTCATTATGGGCTGGACTCCAGAGGGCCTTGGAGGAAACCTCAGATGCCGGCAGTTTTCAGAGGTTCATGCTCAAATGGGGAATTTGCCTGATTTATATACTGGAGCCTGTGTTGTAAGACAGAGAAACAGCTATATTTAGCCGGGATCCCCAGTCCAGGAAGTTGTTTGAGGTGCATCATAGGAAATTATGAATGGAAGAAAGTGAGAGAGAAAGCGGGGGGGAGGGGACCAGTGAGGTGGGAGGGTAGGGAGAGCAGACTTTTTCCCTCTTCTAAGAATCTGATTGATAAAATTATAATGAAGTCTGCGACAAAACGCCCTGCGGTTTTCCTGAGTGGCTTGCCCTGGGACTGTTTGAAGATGGGGATGTCTGGGAGGGGGCCCCAGGCCGAGTCAGCGAGGTCCCCAGCAGTGGGCGCCCTGACTCACCTGGGTTTGGGGAGGTGGCGAGACACTGGACAAGAGATGGAGGCTGGCACCTGTGGCCCCCTTGTTGGGGGGCTTGTGGGGGGCAGTGGGAGCCAGCAGGCTGGGGCTTGGCTGAGAAGGAGGCTCCAGGAAGAGGGGCTGGAGCCCGGCTTGGACTTTAGACAGCAATAAAGCGAAGCTGAACGTGGGCGCTGGAAGCCACCCCAGAGGTAGCCTCGTCCAACCTGCCCATTGCCACTGGGCCAAAAGGGGTTCCAAGGGGAGCTCGTTGCCCAGGGCCCCAGAGGGTCAGGCCTCCTGAGTGCCATCAGTGTACCTGCTCTACTGACCATTGGTCCCCGGGCTAGGAAGACATGGGGGTGGGCTGGCTGTGACCCAGTTCTTTGGGGACAGTCTGCAAGATAGCTTCTGAAAAGGTGGTCCAGCATTCCCATTCTGAAAGGGACACCCACAGCAAAGACCGAGGGAGGCTTGGCAAAGTCGGACCCCGGCTTCCTCCCCAGGATGCTGGGGGCCGGGGGAGAGCTGAGCCAGCCCCTCCCAGACCTGCCCGGGAAGCCCCTCGGAGCTCAGCCTCGGAGAAGGATAGCGGCCCCAGCAGATGCTTCTGGAGTCACAAGCTCTGGTGTGTGCCAGCGCCAGGCAGGTTCCAGAATGAGGAGGGTGGGCACCAAGGAATGGTGGTGAGCAGGGCAAAGTGAGCACCGCGACTCCTCCTCCGTGAAAGGCAGTAAGTAAAAAGTAAAACCAAAACACTCCATGAGGCGGGGGGTGCTGGCCAGATAACATGCCATACATCCGGGCCATGCTGTCCCCAAAGCTGCTAGCCCCCGCCCCCACCCTGGACCAGGAGATATCTCATCCCCCGGGGACCCCATCCAGCCCTCCCACCTGACCCTGACCTGAGATCAAGGTGGAAGAGTCGGTTTTTCAAGGCCAGGGAGCTCCTGCAGCCTTGCCCTGACCCTACCCCTATGACCCCCTTGGCCACCTTCCATGACCCCAGCTCCTGCCTCTTGCCACATCCCGGACCTGCCCAGCCACACTCTCCTCCCTCATCGTGCCAGGACGAGCCCTTGTGCCTGCTGCCACGCCCCCCCACACCCTGTCCTATCCAGGCTCTTGGTCCCCCATGCTCTCTCGGCAGGGCCCCATATGTGGGGTGATAAAACCGTCCCAGCTGGCATTTCCCAGCAGGAAGGAGGCCAGTAGAGCCCAGATTGGCTCTCCTTCCTCCTTCCTGCCTCCCCCATATCTTGTCTCTTCCTTGAGGGACCACAGAGGGCCCACCTGGCACTTACTGCTCCCACACACCTGCTCTCGGGCCAGCATGCACCCCCAAGAGGCCCACCTGTTCCGGCCTGGCTCAGGACACCCCAGCTGACCCCCCCTTTGTCCCCTCCCCGCAGTGTCTCCTGCACGTGAGCTCTGCATCAGCCTCCGGTTCCACTTCCACACCGCCCAGAGCCCTGTCACCTGACCCGGCCTGACCTGGACCCTAAACCCATGTGACCAGGGCCCTGTTGTGGCCCCTTCTATCAATCCCCTGTCCCCCCGCCTGAGTCTCTCAGTAGGTGCTCTAGTTCTGGAGGCCACCGCCCTGTCCACTGTCTTGCTCCGTCTGTCCCCTGCACCACCCTTCCGAGTGGACTTCCAGGGCTTTGCACCGCCTCTGGCTCCCCAGACCCCGCACCAGCCATACGATCCACCCCCAGTCGCCATTTAATCTCGGCCCCACCCCACAGGAAACAGGAAGTGAGGACAGGATCCAGAACGCACTGACACTAGGGCCACTTAACCCCAGCCCTGACCAGCCCCTCCCGTGCCTCAGTTTCCCCTCTCTCAGTACCTGGCTTGGTTCGTGCTCCCCAAGTGCTCTGGGCCCAGCCTCCCCCTCCTGTCCATGTCCAGGCACCACCTGCGCTGGGCCTCTGGGAGGAAGGCCAGGCAGGGTCTCGGAGCGCGAGTCTGGGAGCCGCCTGCAACGTGGCCGTGGCCCCCCAGAAATCGGCCGCCCAGGCTGTGCTCCAGGCCAGCTTTGGTCTCTGGGAGTTTGTTTTCTTCCCTCCCTCTCTGTGCTGCTGTGTGTGTGTGTCCCCCCCTCCCCGGCTCCCTCACGCAAGGCATCCTCCCTTCTTGGCTGTCTGCTCCCGGGGTCGTGACCCCAGGCCCCACCCTGGAGTGGCAGCCCCAGCCCAGCCCCTTCCAGCTGTGACTTCATCCTCAGCCGTCCCAGGCTCTGCAGACTGGGCCTGCTGGGGATTTGACCGGCCTCAGGGAGGGGGGACAGTTGAGGCGCACATGTACACCCCCCAAGGCTGGGCAGGGGCTGCCAGGCGAGGGCCAGGGGTGCTGCCTCCACAGTCACTCCTCTCCCCTGTGCAGGAAGTGGGTGCATGGGCTGGCCCGGGCCTCTGCAGGGCCCCTTGGCGCTCTCTCTCGCTCTCTCTCCCTCTCTCTCTCTCACACACTTTGGCACAGGCGGCCACCCAGCCCCTCTAATCCTGCCGACTTTTACCTGCCATCCACCAGCCTCTTGTAGAATGTCACAGCTGCTTATTTTTCAGATAGGGAAACTGAGGCTGGCAGAGGTGAAGGCACTTGTCCAGGACCACACACAGAGTTGACAGTAGAGCTGACTCTGGAGCCCGGGTCTCTGGGTTGCAGGGCACAGCAGTCCCCGCACCTGACGAGGTTCCCTGCTCTCAGGGGAACCAGGGACATGGCAGGGACACATAGGCCGGCTTCTGCCAGGAAGCCTCCCCTACCCTCCACCAGCTCTGGACTGCCTTGTCCCGTCTGCTTTTGTTTCAAGTGGGGACAAGTCTCATTCCCCGATCTTGGAGGGCTCAGAAGGGGACTGACACTCATTTGTACTGTCGATGGCACCTGGCTCAGGGTTACACCCAGAGTCAATGCTAAGTATTTTTTGAAAGCATTTTACAATTTCCAAACCTGTCTGTGCCAAATCTCTCGTGGAGAGGAGACGGGGAGGTCTGGTGGCTTGAAGGATGCACTCTGGCCTCATTCAGAGCCAGGCTGGAGCTTAGGCTCTGCCAGGTGTGAGCTGGGTGCCTTTGGGGAAGTGACCACTTCCTGGCCTCAATCTCTTCCTCCGAGAAATGGGAATAATGGTACCTACATAGTGGGTTTGCTGGGAGGGCTCAAGGCTCAGCGTGGTTCTGGGCACCCCGCAAGCCCTCTCTCTCCATGTGAGCACTGATTGTGTTGACGTCCCTGTGAAGAAGGGGTCCGTGTCCCCATTTGACAGATGAGGACACTCTGGCACACTCCAGGGCTGAGGGTAGAGTAGCAGGGCAGGAGAGGGACCTCTCAACCTCCTACTGATGGGAAATGGAGGCAGGACTCCCTCAGGGCCTCAAGCGTCAGGGGTGCCCCAGAAAGATCAGATGGGTTGGGGGGCTAGCATGGCAGTGTACCCCCATGGCCCAGCCTGGCCCCTCACCACCCCCCCCGGCCTGAGCTGAGGACAGTAGCTGACCCGGCCTCACCGCCCCCAGAGGCTGATTCACCCCCAGGCCCCATCTGAGAAGGAAGGAGACACAGCTCTGCTCAGAGGGGCTTGAATCACCAGACACCCCCTGCGGAGCCTCAGGGGGGGACGAGGGGGCGGGAGCCAGCCCCCTGCCTGTCTGTCTGTTTCTTTCCTGGGCCCCGGGGTGCTCAGGAGAGAGGGCAGCATGGCAGCGGCCATCGGCAGGGGTGGGGGGAGGTCCCCTCGCAGCCAGGCATCCTGTGTGGGCAGCAGCAGTTACTCACCAGGTAAGCAGCTCTCCGGGCATCGGGAATTCCCCAAGACCAGTGACCCAGAAACTGAGAGCTCCGGGCACCCCCCCACTGCCCAGGCCAGACCCCTCCTTCCTTCACCACCTCCTCCCTGTCCCCAGCTAGGAACTCACTTCTCTGAAAACCCCACCAGCAGTAGCTCTCAGCCCCCCGCCTTGTGGCTCTCACCCGGGGAAATGGGCTCAGAGCCATCAGGTGAGCCCAGGGAGGGGGCTGGGGGCTGGAGGATGGGTCCTGAGCCCAGGGCTTTTGAGGGTGGCCAGAGGAGACGGGCATAGCCCAGGCACTCGAACGTCCTGTCCCAAAAGGCAAAGGCACCTCCATACTTGAGAAGTGAGGGTGCAGCTACACCAGCGGCCTCCACTGCCGTGGGTTTGCAAGTCAGCTGTGGGCCGCCTGGGGCTGGATTGCTGGTGGCTCCAGGAGGGTAAGGGTGTCAGCCTTAGAGCCAACAGCCCTGGGTTTGAATCTGCCCACACCGCTTACCGGCTCTGTGGCCTGGGGCAGCTTGACTTCCTCCCTCTGAGCCTCGATTTCCCCTCTGAAAATGGGGGTGCTGTAGCTGCAGCCTCGTGAGGCTGTCGTGGGGACGGTGAGTGGAAAATGCAGATAAAATGCAGATAAAAATAAAGTGTCAACATGTGACAGCCGTTCTAACTAGAGTTCCACGTGGCCCCAGAAGGGGCTCAAACCCCAGCCCTGGGCCGATAGCCTGCCCCTCCTCACCTGCACCCCAGCCCATCCCTGCAGGGCCAGCGATACCCCCACGGCCATGGAGAAGCCAGAAGCCACCCTGGCTCCCTGCCAACTGCCCCCATTGTCATCCTGGCATTTCCCCAATTATTCTGCGTCAGGAATCGAAATCAAAACCCCCTGGAGGTGGATCAGAGTGACTGCATTTTTTTTCTTCATTTCTGATAGAAATTGCCAGGGAAGTGGCAACTCACGATGCCCCGATCGCCATCAGGGCCAGAGGCCTGGCCGTGGCCTTGCGCGGGGCTCGTCCCCCTCGGGGCTCTGCCCTCGGCCTCTCCACCTGTAGAATGGGTTGCGGCCACCCTGTGTCCACATCCAGCGGGTGTGACATTTTAGACTCTGCAGGCACTTTTACCCCCTCCGGGCTCTCGAAATCTCTAACCAGCCCGAGACTGTCGCGGGCAGATGTGAGAGCAGTGTTTTCACACTGAGGTCCCCAGCCTCTTCGTGGGTCGTGGATTCGGTTTAGAGGGTTGCCACCAGCACTTCCAGAAAGGAAATGGAACAGCAGCATCACCTGGCCTTGCCCAGGTCGATGGCGAGTGTCGCTCCCCGGAGCATGCCTCCCGTTGTCTATACGCGTTGGCTACTCCTGCTTGCAAGCTGCAGTGTGTTTCTTACTGTGGGTTGTGGTCAAAAACATTTGCGAGCCGCTGGTATCGGTGATGAAAGCCAGGCCCACAGGGGCAGAGGAGTGGACCTGCCCAGGGTCACTCAGCTGTGGGCAGACGGGGCTGCACACTTCCATTCCGGCTCCGGAATGGGCCAGAGGTGCTGGGCGGGGAGGGGCAGGTGCTCACCGTGGGGGGTGGGCGGGGCCGGTGCCACCCTGTGCCGTGACAAAGGCCCTCCCAGAGCCCAGCCTCTCACTGTCCACTCCCTTCCGCAGCCTCAGACCCCTGGGCTCTCTGCCCCGCCCTGTCCCACCTGGGCGGGGCCCGGGACAGTCAGAGGCCTTTCCTCCCCCTGCGACGGCGGCAGCCCTTCATCTTCACCGCGCGTGCGGGCGGAGGAAGTGGCCACGGGCCACCTTCCCAGGGCAGCCCGAGGCGGGGAGGCCCAGCCTGCGGTGGGACACACACCCTGTGGGTCTGGGGACATGGCTGGGTCTGTCTGTCTGAGACTGAGTGGGCATTGGCCTGTGCGTGCGTGTGTGTGTGTGTGTGTGTGTGTGTCTAGTGAGCGCCTTTGTGTGTCTGTGCACGCCTGCGTTCAGCTGTGTCTGGCCCTGTGTGTGTTCACGTGTGTGTGCGTGGACCTGTTTGCACTGTTTGCTTTGTGTAGCTGGGAGAGACCTAGACCACGGCTGACACTGTGAGCCTTCTGCGTGGCTGTGTGTGTGTGTGTGACACCACGGGTGTGAGTCCTGTGCGAGTGTGTGTCTGACCTCATGTCCGAGTGAGTCTGTGTGGGACAGAGGGTCTCTGGGCATGACGGCCCGGTGAGTGGGAGGCGTGACCCTGTGCACGCGTGTGCCCCAGTGTGTGTCTCCAACAATCCCTGCCGCTCACCCTCCAGCCCCCGCCCCTGGGAACCATGTGGCAGCCTCACGTCACAGGGGCCACCAGCAGCTGGTTTCCTCCTCACCCCACCCCGTCTCCCCCCGCCGCCCCCCGCCCTGGCCACCCTGGCTCTTGGCTCAGAGACAAAGCTGATGTCAGAACCAAGCTGACAGCTTCCTTCTCCCACTGGATTTTCCAAAAGAGAGAGACCACAGCGCGGCTCCTATTAAATAATTGCGGGGCGAGTGGGGGGGGGGGTGATGTGTCACTCAATGATTTCCTGAACTCAGAGGCAATAAACAGAACAGGAAGCGGCCGCCGACCCATTCAGCCTGAAACTGGCTGTTCGGCGGTGGGGCCTGGTCTCCTGTCCCTCCCTTCCCCCCCAGCCAAGCTTCCTGGGGCCACCCTGACCCGATCCAACGCCCGGGGGAACCTGTAGAATGTTCCGAGGATGGTGGGCTGGAGGGTGATCGGAGCCCCAGGCCTAGCGAGGGCCATACAATGGTGACACCACGGAAAAAGCCAAGTGGTCCCATCCATCCTGGGAGTGGGGAGGATGGAGGGCCGAGACCCGGTTGGGGTTGGGCCAGAAGGCAGATGAGCTGCCTGAGGCCAGGGGAGGGACAGGAGCAGGCAGGGCAGCAGCCGGGTTTAGAGGGGCCTCCTCCTGTATCCGCCTAGTGACTGGGCACCATGCCCATCTCCCACCAGCCCTGCACCCTCGGCCCCCCCCAGGCC
This sequence comes from Avahi laniger, assembly GCA_963575035.1. Classification (NCBI taxonomy): domain Eukaryota; kingdom Metazoa; phylum Chordata; class Mammalia; order Primates; family Indriidae; genus Avahi; species Avahi laniger. The sequence goes on from CAUYSK010112448.1 coordinate 7,792, forward strand.
TCGAGGAGCATCCCAGCCCATCGTCACACCCTTCCCGGGGCACGTGGCTGGCACGGCACAGGCCCCAGAGGCCTTCAAAAGCCGCTCTCCCACCCCTCCCCCAACACAAAGCATCCCCACGTGCTAACCAGGGCCCCCGCGATCTCGAGCCCTAACCCTTATTCTCATTTTAATCCCCACTTTACAGACTTGGAAACCGAGGCTCAGAGAGTTGAATGATGTGTCTGAGGTCACGCAGTGTGTAACGGAGCCAGTTCTGTGCCCCACGCCTCTATGCCCCCACCCCCTCCCCCCAGCCCCCCTAAAACAGGCCTGGGGAGGCCCAGGTGTGTCCAGGAAGCCAGGCGCTGCTCCCCAGCAGTGGGTGGCCCATGGGGGTCCTGCCACCGAGTCACCCCCGGGAGCCCCTCCTTCTGCCTGGGCTGGCCGCTCGCTCGGTGGCTTATCAGCCACAGGACTCCATGACACAATCCCGCTCTGATCTCCTGCCCAGCCGAGCCTCCTCCCCCACCACACCCCTGGACCCTGTTTCCGTTTCCTCCCTTTCTGGGTGGGACCCACGCCTGGCCCTGGCGTCACAGTGGGCTGTCGGGAGAGCGGTGTCTCTGCCGGACTCTCAGCTGTTGAGGTCTGCCCCGCGTCCACTCTGGCCAGCAGGCCGGCGGCAGGGAACACTCGGAGAGAGGACAGTGACCTGTGGCTCCCCACCCTCACCTGCCTTCCCAAGGGACACAGTCCGGGAGGAAACTTAGAGCCCATCAAAAGGAAAGGTGGGAGCAGATGAGGCTGTGTGGTGGAGGGGAGGAGGCTAGGGACACTCTGGGACCAGCTGGACCCCAGGTCCAGTCCCAGCTCTGCCACTGACCAGCTGTGCAACCTCAGTCAGGTGACCTCATCGCTCTGGCCTCAGTTCCAACATCTACTAAACAGGGGTTCAGTGTGGTAGCCTGTGAGACAAGCACCGTACTTGGGCTTTCCCAAGCCAGCTGGCTCTGAAGACATGCCTTTGCTGTATTGTCTGAGCTGCTACTACTTCACTGGTGGGGCCCAGAGAGGGGAAGTCACTTTTCGAAGGCCACACAGCAAACTAGTGGCACATCCCCCAATAGCGTGTGTGCCAGTCGCCTCTCTTGGACCCCCAGACAGGGAGTCAGGAACTTGGGTTTCAGTCCTGATTTGGTTATGAGAATTCCAGAAAGAAGCTTCTTGGAGTCTCAGTTTCCCTTCCTTGATTAGGTCATCAGTCTCAAAAGGGCTAGAAAAGGCTTTTCGAGGAGTGGATTGGGGTGGGGTGGGGGATAGAGCTACCCAGTTCCCCTGGAAAGCTGGGCCCAGCGCCAGCGGAGGGCCAGGTGCAGGGCTCCCTGCCCTGCGCTCTCCAACGCCCAGCCATCTAGCCCTGCTCCAAGCCACGGGCAGCAGCGCCCCCCACTGCCCAGTGGACAGCAGGCACCGCCGCCACGGCCCTGCCAGCCCCAGGCCCGCCTGCAGCCAGTGCCTCCCCCAGGGCCGGGTGGGGCGAGATTTGGGGATTTGAGGAAGCGCGTGGGGATGCCTGAGGCTCAAAATGGAAGTGGGCAGATAGCGGCCAAGGCAGGGGAAGGGGGCACAGCTGAGGGGGTCCTGGAAGGGCCTGTACCCTGTCCAGCGCCTCTTGGGGGGGAGCCCTGGGACTGGCCACAAGGGGGCGCCAGGACCACATGCCTCTGCCCGGCTGAGGCTCTCGGATGAGAAGGAGGAGGAGAAGGGGAAACTTCTCCTCCTCCAGGTTGGGTCTCCCTGCCCCTTCCTACTCAGGGGTGACCCCCAAGGTATCCCCTAGCTCCCCGGGCACCATTTACGGTCCTCACAATTGTGCGTGGTGGAAATCACCATCTCCACTTTACAGAGGCACAGACCTAGACTCAGAGAGGTGAGATGAGTCCCCCAGGTCACACAGCAGGAAGCAGGCAGGGCAGAGACTCAAGCAAAACCAGGGCCTCCCAGCTGTTGAGCCTGGAGGCCCCCACCCTATCCCGGGAAGCCAGGCGACCCCAGGTCCAGACCCAGGACGGCCCCGGGGAGACAGTTTCCCTGCCAGCCTGGAAACCCCTCCCGGGTTCTCAGGAACTGCCTGCAACAGGGCTGGGCTGCAGTCCCTTCCCCAGTTATCTGTGCCAAGCCCCTGAGGCCGGGCGCCATGCGAGGACTCTACTTGTGCTCTTCCTCTCTGCACCGGGTGCCATCACTAGGCCCGTTTTACAGAGCAAGTGAGACACAGAGCGGTCACGTCCTGCACTGGCCCAAGGTCACAAGCATAAGGACCATGACCTTGACCTACCATGCACCCCAGAGCCAACTATGAGGGATCCCGTGACACCCTCCCAGAGGGACAGAGACCCTCTTCCCACCTCCCCTCCATCTCCAAGCCCTCCACGGGCTCAGCGCCCTCCACTGCTCCAGGGAAAAGGGAATTTGAGGGTCCCTGGGAGATCCAGGAATCAAGACCCTCAGAGGGGCAGTTTCCTCCAGGGTTGTACAGCCTGGTTCCACCCAGGTCTCCCTCCAGCTCCCTGTCCAGCATCCCTCCCCTGCCCTTTAACCCCTGCAAGATCTTTAACCCCTCACATGGCCACCTGACACTGTCACGTCCAGTCTCTCTGATTCTGCCCCAACATCCTCAGAGAGATGTTCGGGGAGTTCATGACCCTGTCCGTTACACAGATGGGGAAACTGAGGCCCGGAAAGGGTGCGGGCCCCCAGGTGCCCCCAGGCACATGAAGAGTAATGTTTGCCCTAGTGGAGGATAAATTGAGGGGCTGGTGTCATCCCCCAGCCCTGCCCCGTCGGGAAGCCTACCGTGGTCTGTCCCCGCGCGACCCTCCGGAGTCTCAAAGGTCTTCCAGGTCTTCAGTGGGACACCATCGTCTTCAGGGCCAGGCCCCCTCTGCTTCCCTCTCCTGCTGAGTCTCCTCTGGCGCTGGCTCCTCACCCCGCCCCCCACTTGACTTCCCTTCCAGAGCTCCCCCACTTCCACCCCGCCCCCCAGCTCAAGGGCTGGGGGCAGCAGGAGCAGAAAGCCCCCCTCCCGCCCGTCTGCACCTGACACAGGTGGGGGCAGGGTCTTCGGGGTGGCCGAGGGGAGAAGCAGGGCCAGGGCTTGGGGAGGGGGCGTCCCTGTGCCCGATGCCCCTGCCCGTTGCTGCGTGGCGCGGACGCTGGGGCCTGAGTCACGGCTGACTGGGCCGCACCCAGCCTGCCTGGGTGACCCAGGCCGGCATAAGGCGATGACTGGGCAGCCCTCCGCATGACCGGCCGGGGTCGGCCTTAGGTGTTTTGACTCAGACCTGCCACGGGCCGTGTGCACCACAGCCATCCTCCCCTTGTCCCTGTCCCCAGAAGAGGCACAGGGCTGCAGCTGCCCCTCTGGACACGGGGCCCCCAAGCCGCCACTCCCTGCCCTGGCACCCACCTCAGAAACCCGGAGCCACCTGTCCATCTGATCCACCCTCCGCCACAGGCTCCAGGGCCCCACCCGCTCCCTGAGACCTTCGCCCCTCCCGGAGCCCAGCCCTGCGGACGCCCCAGGAAGCAGGGAGCGGCCTGCGGCCGTGGAGGGCCGCCCCACGGCGTCCGTGGACTGTGACCCTTCCCTTAGCACTGGGCAGGGGGTCCAGTGGGCTCCCCACGGCCGGCCCTGGCGTGGAGGGCGGGAGGCAGTGGGGGGCAGAGACAAAGAGAGAAGAGCTAAGAAGAAAGAAACCAGTAAGTGGGGACAGGGAAAGTAAGAGGGAGAGAGAGAACCCCGGCCACTGCATCGCGTTCGCGCCATCTCACGGGACACCTCTGCTCCAGCCAGGAGGTGGGCTGAGACAGCCCATTACCCAGAGGGGTAAGCTGAGGCCCCGCTGGGCAGGTTACCCGGCTGTAAGAGCTGGGTACCGGGCTTGACTATTTTGGCTTAATTCTAAAGTACTTTCTCATTCCGGCTAAAGAGAAAAAAACATCGACGTCACAACTGCAGGACGCAGCGCATCCCAGGCAGCGGAGACCCAGGAAAGGCCCAGGTTCGCATCCCGGTTCTGCCGTCTCCAGGCTGGGAGTTTGCTCTGCGGATGAACAGCACGTGCCAGGCCCCCAGCCCTGCCTTTTTCCTGAAGTTTCCCTGCCCTGGGGAACTTGTAACCCACGTGTGTTACGAGCAGCGTTGGCTGAAAGTCCGTGAATGTCACTCTGAAAAACTTGAAAACGAAAAAGAAAACCCAGCTAGGACCCCTTTATCTTCCCAAGCCCGGTGCCTGCTCCCTGCTGCCGGTGACAGCTTTGTCCCCTCACGCGAGGCAGTGGAGGGAGCGCGGGTGCATGTGCAGCCCCCGGGGCACTGCCCCTCTGGGAAGAACTGCCCAGCGGGTGTCATGTCCCACACTTGGTGGGGACACGGGGCGGGGTGGTCCGTGCGAGCTGAGCGTGGAGGGAACGCAGGGAGGAGCTGGCAAAGTTTCTGGGCCCTGGGAGCTGGGGGCCTCTGATGCTGCCACCAGGAGCTTGGGACGGATGCTCCGGACAGTCGGGGAGGAGGAGTCAGGGAGCCGCTGCGAGCAGGAGAAGACGGGCCGACAGCGAGGCTTTTATACCGTGTCCGGGTCCAGAGAGTGGGACCCTGGCTGGCCATGGGGAGAGAAGGAGGCGGGTGCAATGGGTGTGGGAGGAGCGCAGGACTGAGGGACAGAGGGACCGCGGGCAGAGGGGCCCAGAGGGGCTGAGGGAGAAGCAAGGGAAGGGACCCTGGAACTCAAGGGAGGCCACGCAGGAAGCGAGTGCAGGATTTGGGGGGAGGATGGAGATTTCGGCTTCGAGGCACCCACAGGGCTCCCGGGAGATGACCCTGGTAGCCGGGTCTGTCGGACCTGGGCTTGGGAGAGGGGCAGGCTGGAGACGCTGGTTGGGGGTTACCTGCAGCTGTGACTTATTGGGAAACACTACAGAGGTGACAATCCTCATACATGGGGTACCTAAGACCCCCTCCCCAGAGCCAAGCTCCCTCATCTGCTTCCTGTGGGGCGGGCGGGCCCCAATTCAACGCCAGCCTCACACACCCCTCCTGGGTAGGGGCCAGCCAGGGGTTGGGGGGAGCCCTGTCTAGGGTGGGCTCCCTGGCGCGCTCCTCAGGGCCTCAACGTCCCCCAGCGCCACACTTGCCTCTGTCTTCTCCTGTGGGCTGGGAGGCGGGGCCCACCTGCCCTGCTTCTCCTTGAGCTCCTACTGTGTGCCAGGCCCCGTGCTGGGCGCCGGGACAGAGGGGAGCGAAGCAGATGCCATCTCTGTCCTTGGCAGCTCCAGGCTAACAGGGGAGGCTGTCACTAACACAAACACCTCGCGGGGTCGGGGGCAGTTTGAGAGAATGTGTAACCCAGTTGCTGGACGCAGACCACGGGCAGGTGGGGAAGAATTGCTGAGGATGGACCCTGAAGCTGAGATCTGATGAGGAGGGGAGTTAACTTGACAAGAAGGACAGGGAACAGCATTCTAGACATAGGGAACAGCATAGGTGGGGGCCTTGTGGCAGGAGGAAGGCCCAGGCATTTCATGAACCGAACAGTGTTATTGTGGTAGGAGCCCTGAGGACAAGGGGGAGCCCAGTGCGGGCAGCAGAGGGCACTTATGGGGCTTGGCAAATAGCCTGGACTATATAGGCAGCTGCCCATGAAACTAGCCAGGAGTCGGGGGCCCTTCACTACCTTACTCAAGCGATCCTCCTGCCTCAGCCTCCCGAGTAGCTGGGACTACAGGCATGCGCCACCACTCCCGGCTAATTTTTCAATTTTTTTGTAGAGTCGGGGTTCCCACTATGTTGCCCAGGCTGATCTTGAACTACTGGCCTTAAGCAAACCTCCCGCCTCAGCCTCCCAAAGGATCGTGATTACAGGCATGAGTCACCTTGCCCAGCTGAGCTCTGTGGCCTTGAGCAAGACGCTTCCCCTCTCTGGGCCTTTGGGTGTGAGTCGCGATGCACTCGCTCGCTGTACTCTGATCCCTGAACGTCGGAGCCTTTGCCCCAGCAGTCCCATCTCCCTTTCTGCGTGTCACTCAGACCACAGCGAGGACGTCACCTCTCCAGACACCGCCCCGACCACTCACGTCGCTGGCTCACTCCCTCTGTTACATCAGCCTGCTGTAGATTTGCTGAGCGCTTACCACACTCTCGGATGCTCCAACTGGTCCTTTTGCCCGTCTCTTGTCTGTCTGCCCCTTGCCCCGGACTTCTGTGCCTTCAGGGACTCATGAAATTGTCAGCCAAGTGACAGAGGCAGAGGAAGATGCTCCTGCCCTGGAGACCAAGGAGCCTGAATTCAAACTGTGCCCGTCCCCAGTTAATTTGCTCTGAGGACGCGGGCAGGCCCACTCAAACTCTCTGAGCCTCAGTCTTCTCATCTGCAAAATGGATCGTATTTATTGCAGGGAGTTCCACACTGGTTCCTCCTCCAGGCCAATGTCAAGCCCTGTTCCCATCCTGTCCCCAGCTCTGTCTGCCATTTCAGACAGAAAGTGGGGGTGGCCAGGCACCCATCCAGGTCAAGTTCATCTGCTTCTGTGAGCCCTTGCCTTGCAGCTCTTGGCTCAACATGTCACCGGCCCACAGGTGCCAACCCTGGGCCTGGTTTTCTGAGGGTGAAATGGACACCCTAACTTCTTGGGGCTCCCCAGGAAACAGTTTTAAACACATGTCAGGTCACAGGCCCTGTCTGAGGCAGGATCTGTTATTCTTTTGTCCATTTCACAGATGAGGAACCAAAGGTCCAGAGACAGCAAGCAATTTTCCCAAGGTCACACGGAGAGATGAGATGGGGCTGAGAGAGGATCTTGAACCCAGCCACGTTTGTCTGACTCAAATCCTGTGCTGCCACCTACCCTAGGCATCCTCTTGCTCTGTGCACACAGTGCACACACAGCCAGGGCTGCATGCTCACTGCACATCAGGCAGGGTGCCGGTGGCAGGCGTGTGGCTGTGTTGATTCATTCCACAAATGCTTAGGGCACCTGCCGTGTTCTAGGCACTAGATGTGCCCGTGTCCCCTCAGGGTGATCCATGAACATATATGACAGGGTACATTGGCACACACCTACATGTGCGCACGTGTGGATACGTGTGCAGAGACACGCCCAGATATCCATGCACACACACACACACACGGATACAGACATAAACGCGTATTAGGACGCCAACATCTAGGCTTCAAGATGAGGCAAGAGAAATACACATGCAACACACATCAGCACATACACGCCAGCCAAACGCCCACAGGAGCCCAGGGACACCCCCCACACCCCACCCCTCCTCCCACCCCCCTTGCTACCACCTCCCAACACCCCAACGTCTCAAGGGAGCCCCACTCAGCCGTGACGAATGCCTCGTCTGTGTTCGAGATGACGCCCCCACGTTCAGAGCCCCCGGCTGGCCTGAGCATGTGGCTTCCCCTCCTGGACAGAGCAAGGATGTCCAGTGTCCCTCCAGGGCGTGAATGCTTTTGCCTTGGCACCTGGGGACCCCCTTTCTCCAAGAGGCGGGGCCCCCTTCCCCCTAAATTCCCCTCCCGCAAGGCAACAGAGAGACAGACACAGGGGCTTTAGAAACCAGGCAAGTTTTAAATACATGTTGGCACAATATTAACATTAAATACACATCATAAATAAGCCTTATAAATATGAAACTGATAAAAATTGATAAATTAATCATGTCCCTCCAGGGGATTGGCCCAGCAGCTTCCGGAACCCCCTCCCGGAGGGCAATGGTTTCAGCGTGAGAAAATTCCAGGATACGCCACCAGAGGGAGCAGCCGCAGTGAGGCACCCAGGCTGGGCTGTCAGGGGCTCCGAGGTCTGCAGAGAGCTGGGCCTGCACCCACCCATCGCCATTGGCACTGCGTGTCCTGATTTACAGAGAATCTGATAGTCACCCTGTGTCACAGCGTCCCAGCAACAGACAGACAGAGGGGGCCTTACACGGTCCCCAACTCTCTGGCTTCACAAAGAGAAAACTGAGGTCCAGAGAGGTAAAGTGACCTGCCCGAGGTCACGCAGCAAGTTGGCGGCTGGGCTGGGACCTGAGCCCTGTTCCCTGGACCCTCAGATCAGTTCTCCTGCGACACCCTGCCCCTGATACAGCTGCCTAAAGTGAGGTCACCCAGACATCCAGGTGTCTGGCCTGAGACGCAGTGAGGCATGGGAGGCCCGCTCAGGCTGTGACCTCCCTGCAGAACCACGGAAAGGAGGAAGTCTGGGGGCAACGGCCCGGCAAGTCATGAGAGGGAAGGGCCGGCGGGCCTCCGGGGAGCAAAGCAGGGGGGCAGTCAGCCCAGCCGTGAGTCACCCTGTGTCATCAGACCCCTGAATCAATGGAAAGTCGGCCCTGCGTGGCCTGACCTGGCCACCCCACCAGGACTCGGGAACTCGGAGCTGGGGAGTGCAACAACCTGACTCTGCCCCCCAGCCCGGAGGAGGTAGAAGAGGCTGCCCAGCTCCCACCTCGTAAAGTGCACTTCTGAGCTGGGGTGGGGGTGGGAGCAGGTTTGGAGACCCCAGAGGCGTCCTCCTGCCACAGTCCCCTTCCATCCACAGACACCCGCCGCCTCCTTCAGCTGCAAGGGGTGCTCCTGAGGCTACCGGGGCAACTGCCCCCTAGGCACGAGTCTCTTGCTGCTCCTGGAAGGTCCGGGTCTGCGGGCCTCCTTCTGCAGGGCCCGGGGCGGCCTGTGTCTGTGGCTCGGGCTCGGGCTCTTGCCCCACTCTCCGAAGACCTGCCCCACAGAGCTCATGAAGCGGTGGTAGCCGTGCAGGAACCTGCAGCCCTCCAGCTTGCGCTGAAAGGTACCCGGGTCGGGGGTGGGCGGTGGAGAGGTCCCTGGGGCTGCCTGAGTGGGCTCAGCTGCATCCCAGGAGCTGCCCAGCAGCCGGGCCATGCAGAAGATGTTGTTCCTGAGCCCGTGGATGTTCAGCCTGGCCATCGTCAGCATCTCCAAGTCCTGGGTACTCAGCCTCGCCGCGGGCGGCCTCTCCAAGCCCCGGGCCTCTGGGAGGTGCTGCTGTATGGCGGCCAGTCTGCGCAGCACGAGGCCCAGCGTGGCATTGAGGGTTTGCAGAAAGCTCTGCCTGCCCAGCCCCCGCAGGGCACCCTCACTGGGGAAGGCCCCAGGCTGCTCCTTGCAGCGCTCTCTCAGCTTGGGGAAGTCCAGGCCCTGGATGCGCATCTGGGGGGAACAGGAGAATCAGGGGGTGAGCGCTGGGGACCCCAACCAAGCGCACACACACACACAAATGAGTCTGCTCTGGTCGGCCTTGAAATGTAAACCTCACGCACCCCTATTTGATCCTCCCATTGTACAGGTCCAAAAACTGAGGCCTAAGAGGGCAGGGGACCCCGAGATCACTGCAGGCAGGGTTGGAGAGATGTTAGGGGGCTAGCAAGGGTGACCGCACAGGTGGTGATTGTGGCATGAGGGTGTCAGTGGGGAGTGGGGGGGTTCAAGAGGGCTGGATTCTGTTTTGCTCACTGCTATGTCCCCCTGCATGGAACAAAGCATGTGACCGGTGTGCGATAAAAAATGCTGGACACGGGAGGGACGACGCAGTGGTGTTGGATTTGTGCTCTGGGCCCACGGGACTGGGGCAGCTGTGCCCTGCGTGTCCTTAGCCTCTCAGGGTTAGGGCTGGAATAACAGGGGACTCAGTTTCCGCCCCCCCAAATCGAGTGGGGATCCTCCCGGCCGCTCACTCCCTCCCTGACTCCCGCAGTTCCCTGAGACCCAGACACCACAGGGGCCAGGTGCTCACATAGGGGTCGAGGAGCGTGCTGGGGTCCTGCATGGAGTGCGCCTGCTTCTGGAGCTGGCCGAGGAGCACCTGGAAATCTCCCGGACAGCCGCCCATAGCTGCCATGCTTGCAAACAGGAGTCCGAGGACCAGACCTGGGGCAGAGAAGGGAGGTGTCACCTGACTTGGCCAGGAAGCCACAGGTGGGAGCCTGGGGGAGGTGCGTCCCCTCATCCCGGGCTTTGTGCAGCTGAGGGCAAGGCTGGGCACCGCGGGGCGCTGTGTGCACAGGAATACCCGCTGGGGCCACCGCCGCCTCCCCAGTGAGTCACTGCCCAGGACTCGAAATAAGAGTGGGAGGGCCCAGGACAGTGGATGCAATTTGCCAGGCAGGTCTTTTTGTGGAGGGAGCAGTGTCCGGCTGGAGCTCAGTCCCGCGGACACCACGGTACCAACCTTAGGAGCTGACACCGGGCGGGCAGGTGGGGCTGGCTCTCTGCAAGACCTCAGGGCTAAGGGCTGCCCCAGGGCCCTGCCTCGTCAGCTACCGTGGGCCCCCAGTAACAGACCCCCGCCCTCCATGCAGAAGGGCTTGAGAGGGCTTTGGGGCAGGCAGCCCGGGAGCAGCCGGAGCCCCGAGCCCTGTCTGCAGACCCAGGAGAGCCTGCCTCTCCACCCAAAGGCTCAGCCTGCAGGAGATGCGGCAGATCACCCTGTCCGTGCCCCCGTTTTACTCACAGGTAAACCGAGTGGCAGGAGAGGGGCTTGCCCAGGTCACACAGAACAGTGCTCTGCCCCGACCTCCCACGCCTCCCTCCTCTCTCCATAAGTGGCTGCTCTGTCAGGCCCGCCAGGGATGCTGTGAGCCCATCAGAAGGTTCCAGGGGGGCGGGCGCAGTTACTACTCGCCACCCCCCTCCCCGCTGGGCACCGGCAGCCACGTGGTCGGAAGGGGCCTGTGGCGCAATGGCCCGGAAGGCAGTGACACCATCGTTCCCCTCCTAAGAACCATCCGGCCCCCGGGGGAAGATTGGCTTCTGGGGAAGGCAGAGGGGCCGAGCGCCCAGGCACAGCTGCCACTGGTCACCCTTGCCGCCTCCCCCCAGGTATCCACTGCCGGGCTCTGGGCAGGGGGGCCGTGTGTGCGCGGCAGCGAGCGCATGGGATTAGGATGTCTGCGTGGCTGTGCGTTCGGGTCTGTGAGGTGCTCAAGGGAGCACCTGCTCCGTTCACCCCAGGGCCGTGCTCTGCATGTGGGGGCTCCCAGGTCGGTGAGATTGAGGGCTCTGATGACGTCACGTGGCTCTGTGTGCGCATCGCCATGTGGGTGTGGCTGAGTGTGCTGCCTGATGGTGAGGGCTCCAGGACTTTCTATCCATCCCGGACCCCCAAGGTCCTTGCACACATCCCCTGTCCCCTGCGTGGCTCCTGCGGCTCCCTGCAGCCTCCCTCCTGCTTCCCCTGCCTGTCCCAGCCTATCCTCTTCCCTCACACCCTGGCTCCTGGAGTTGTCTCTACGTCGCCTCCCCCTGGAAGCCTTCCGGGGATACCCCTTCTCCACCTGTGGAGATGCTGGGCTCTCAGCGGACCCCTGTCTTGGCCTGACCTCCTGGCTCTGTCCCCTTCTCAGCATCCTTCTGCCTGGTGCCCGGCCTCCCCAGCTCCCAGAGGACAGAGGGTGGCCCTGCTGCCCGCGGTGCCCGTGGGCACAGTAAGCAGGTGCTGGCGGGGAGGAAGGAAGTACTCACTGAGCAGCGTCCTCCGTGTGATCTGCGTCTGCATGCTGGGTGCCCGCGCTACGGCCCGTGCCTGCTGGGGGTGACACCTCAAGGCTGGGAGCCCTGCGGGCTGGCAGCCACTTTATGCCCGCCGGGGCGATTGGCCAACACCTCGTGAGGTGGGTGGGGAGGGGGTGGGGGGAGGGCAGGCCTTCTGGGAACATGACCCCAAAAACCAAAATTTCCACAGCGGCCAATGGGCGCTGGGCGCGGTGGTGTGCCCGCTCCTCCTCCTGTTTTCTTCGAATTCGTTCTTCGAGGTCAGCCCCACGCCCAAGGATGATGCAAACCGCAGCCTCAGCCTTCCTGGGCAAGTGGGGAGGAAGGGGGTCCGTGCCATCTTTTGGGGGCCGAGCCCGGGATGGGCGGGAGGGACAGGGCCTCTGGAGGCCCCAGGCCGGTCTCTGCCCAGGAGCCGCTGGCCTGGCAGGTCTTGGGGCTGAGGGGAGCGAGACATCTTCCTTCTTGAGTGCCCTTCCCGCCCTCTCGCCAGAGCTGTTGGGACATCTGTGAGCGGAAACCACCGGGCTCTGGGCACAGAGCCAGACCCAGGCTGGCAGCCCCGAGATTGTGGTTCTGGCCCCGGGACCGGCATCCCCCAGCCCAGCTCCCAGCTGTCTCCTTTCCTTCATTCCACACCCGCTACCACCCTTCCCCATCCCAGACCCACAGCCCAAAGCCAGCCCCTTCTCTGCAGACAGTGTCCTCTGGGGAGAACTGGACACTTGGAGCAAGAAAAACAGCAGACCAGGATTCAAGCCCGCTGATGTGCTGTGTGATCTGAGGCAAGTCACTTAACCTCTCTGGGCCTCAGAGGCCCTACTTGTAAAATGAGGAAGAGAAAAGTATTTCCCAGCTCACCTCACAGGACTGTTGCCATCATGGACATAAAAGGCAAAAAGCCTTTGAGGGGAAAAGAAAAGATGAAAACCTAATTCCAAGTACTAGCTGTCGGGGGTGGGAGTGGCGAGGTTCGGGGTGTCACTGGGTTTGGGGAAGATGGGGAAGCCGTGAGCTCAGAGAGGAAGCCAGGAGGGGGAGTTGCCTCTGTGACGGTTGGGGACCAGGTTTCACTTTCTCTGAAAGATAGCGATCGTGGGTTTGTCCTCCGCTTCTTGAAGATTTGTCTGCACTCAGAATGAAGGGCCCCTGCGGACAGCGCCTCCCTGGCCAACCTGCAGCTTTACTGTGGGGCAAACTGAGGCGCAGGTGAGGGCAGACAAGATGGGGTAGAGGGGCTGGGCCAGGCCTGCAAGCCATGCCTGGAGACCCTGGCACATCCACCAGGCCCAGAAGAGGGTCCTTGGCCTGCACCCTGAGGAGCCCGGCTGGGAGGAAGCCATGGAAGGCTGGGGAGCCAGGACGGGGTCCCTGGGGGCTGCCGGGGGGGAGGGGCACGAGCTGCTCTGTCTGGAGAGAGCACTGGGCTTGCAGAGGCCGGACAAGGAGAACCAAGGAAGCCAGAAAGGAGCAGGGCCAGAAGTGCCCTGCATGTCCACCAAGGCTGTTCCCACCGCTCTCCACCTCTGTAGACACATCCACCATCATGTATTCATTCAACAAACCTTTACTTGGCCCCACTCTGGGCCAGCCACTCCTGGGTGCTGAGGATCCAGCAGTAGGCAAAACCAGACAAGCCCACGCCCAGGAGGCTGCCCCTCCCCTTGTCTCCCCCCACCCCCCACACAGGAAAAGCCTAATACCTCACCGTCGCCACTCCCACGGTGACCATTTCTGGATCCTCATCCTGAGAATGTCGCTTCCGCTAAATCCCTCATCTCTGTGCCCACCCCCGCAATGCTAGGTCCTGGGGCTCATGCCAGGCTGGGATCCTTCTCCATTTCACATCCCTGATCTCATCTTGCAGCAGGCGGGTCTAGGATGCCTCACGCTCGGCCCTCTTAGAGGAAGAGATCGAGGCTCTGGGAAGGCCAGGGGCTGGCTCGGGGCAGGTGGGCTCCTGGACCCTCTCAGCTGCAGCTGACGACCCGCTAGACTCAGGGACAGCCAGCCCTGGGCCTACACCCTGTTCTGCCCACCCCAGGGGCCAGGGAGGCCGCCCTGTGTCCTCACTTTAAAGGCACCTCCGTGACACTGGGGTCGCCTGCGAGCAGTTAGGAGAAGAGGGACATTCAAACCAGGCCAAACGACCGTGCTCTTAGCACACGGCTGATCAGGGTGCCAGGCGCAGGCCCAGGGACCATGGTCACCAAAGGCAGGAGAGCTTGTGTATCAGTTTGCTAGGGCTGCCATAAGCGAGTCCCATGGGCTGGGTGGCTTGAATAACAGAAATGTGCCTTCTCACGGTCCTGGAGGCTGGGCGTCTGAGATCAAGGGTTGGCCACTTCTTCGGCCTGTCTCCTGGCTTGTCGATGACTCTATCTCTCCCTGTGTCTTCTTCACCCGGTCTTCCCTCTGCCTGTCTGTGTCCTAATCTCTTCTTGTTATAGGACACCGGTCAGATTAGATCAGGGCCCACCCCATGGCTTCAAGTCACCTTAAGTACTGCTTTCGAGGCCCTAAACGCAGTCGCGTTCTGAGTTGGTGTGGGTTAGCACTTCGACACATGAACGCGGCGGGGGCCATGATTTAGCCCTCCAGCCTGCAAGAGGAAGGCGTGGCTGGAGGGCCGCAGGGAGTGGGGACCCCGGCGGAGGGTCCAGAGCGAGGCATGTGCAGGGAGGACGGGGAGCACACTGGAGGCCAGGAGGCCCGACCATTGGAGCGAAGCGTGAGGGAAGATGCGTCAGTGTTTCTGGTGAGGTCAGCGCCCAGTGACGTCCCTCTCGCCAGCAGGAAAAGCTTGCAACATGGCCTAGCCAGTATAAATAGGCTCCCCAACCACAGGGCCCGGGCTGTCCCCTCTTCCCGGGCCACGTCAGCCTGGTCCTCGTGACTTGGAGGGGAAGAGAGGACAGGCTTGGTTCCTCAGAATTGCTGTTTCATGGTCTTTCCTTGTCCCTTTAAATGCAAGGACAGGCCCTGGGATGGCCTGGGGGCGAGGGGACCAAGCAGGAGGCCGGGGGCCGCTCCACAGCGGTGGGGAGAAGGTGGCCCCCAACCTAAGTTCCAGTCTCGCTCCGCAGTGAGCCCCTGTGTTTTTGGCCCGGTCACACCCCTTTTCTGAGCCGGTCCCCTCTCGGTAAACTGCAGGGACACAACTTAACAACAACAACAAAAAGACAAACAATCCAATTTCCAAACGGGCAAAGGATTTGAATAGACATTTCTCCAAAAAAAAGATGCACAGTGGCCAATAAGCACATATGAAAAGATGAGCATCATAGAAAATGCGAATCGAAACCACGGTGAGATACCACTTCTCACCCACTAAGGTGGCTATGATCAAAGACAGATGATGACAAGTGTCAGCGAGGGTGTGGAGGAATTGGAACCCCGGTACGTTGCTGGGGGAAATGTACAATGGTGCAGCCAAATTGGAAAACAGTTTGCCAGGGCCAGGGTGGTGGCTCAGGCCTGTAATCCCAGCGTGTTGGGAGGCCAAGGCAGGAGGATCGCTTGATTCCAGGAGTTCGAGATCAGCCTGGGCAACATAACGAGACTCCATCTTTACAAAAAATTTAAAAATTAGCCAGGCGTGGTGGCTCACACCTGTAGTCCCAGCTACTCGGGAGGCTGAGGCGGGAGGATCCCTTGAGCCCAGGAGTTTGAGGCTGCTGTGAGCTATGATTTCAGCACTGCACTCCAGCCTGGGCAACAGAGTGAGACCCTGTCTCTAAAAAGAGAAAATAGTTTGGCAGTTCCTCAAACGGCAAAACATAGAGATATCATATGACCAACAATTCCACTCCTAGATGTACACCCAAGAGAATTGAAAATACAGGCCTACACGAAAACTTGCAAACATTTATCGGAGCAATTATTTACAATAGCCTAAAAGTGGAAACAACCCAAATGTCTGTTGATAGAAAATGGATAAAAAAAATGTAGCTTACCCACACAATGGAATATTAAGTCACAAGAAGGAGTGAAGCATGGATACAAGCGATCCAATATGGATGAAGACTTTCTGCTCAGTGAGAGAAGCCAGACGCAAAAGGCCACGTATTGTATGACACGTCCGGAGTAGGCACTTCCGGAGGGACAGAGAGTAGGTTGGTGGTCGTCAGGGGATGGGGGACCCAGGGATGGGAGAGACAGCTAAGGGGTGAGGGGCTTCCTTTGGGGCGATAAAAACATTCTGAAATTAGGCCGGGCACGGTGACTCACGCCTGTAATCCTAGCTCTCTGGGAGGCCGAGGCGGGCGGATTGTTTGAACTCAGGAGTTCGAAACCAGCCTGAGCAAGAGCGAGACCCCGTCTCTACTATAATTAGAAAGAAATTAATTGGACAACTAAAAATATATAGAAAAAAAATTAGCCGGGCATGGTGGCGCATGCCTGTAGTCCCAGCTACTCGGGAGGCTGAGGCAGGAGGATCCCTTGAGCCCAGGAGTGTGAGGTTGCTGTGAGCAAGGCTGACGCCACGACACTCACTCTAGCCAGGGCA